>PVJS01065297.1:0-10017 GCA_004027185.1 Glis glis
CCCCAGTGGACCGATTTGCTGCAGCAGGTCAGGCGGGTGGCATAAATGTAAAACTGCATCTCATAACTGGGGGGCAGGTGTGGAAGTACACAGAACCCTGCGGGGCCTCCACGGGCTGCTTCAAAAGGCTCTGGCCACCTTGCACGGCAGTGCTGGCAGAGGTCAGGATGCAGACAACTTACAGCAGGCCCAGCTCCGTTAGGGATGTCAGGGGACTAGCGGGTGATGACCGGCCAATCTGAGAAGATCAAACCCTCCTCATCAGCCTCCATCAAAGCTTTAGGTGCCCCTACATGTGTGCTTTTCAGTGTTTCTTCTTCTCACCCTTTCCTGATGAAGCTGGGATTAGAAGTTACTAGACAGAGGTTTGTTTAGATATTTATTTGTTTGTTTATTTATTTATTTTTGGTACTGGGGATTGAACCCAAGGACATTCTACCTCCAAGCTACACTCCAAATCCTTTTTATTTTGAAACAGGGTCTTGTTAAATTGCTGAGGCTGGCCTTGAACCTGTAAACCTCCTGTCTCAGCCTCCCAAGTACTAGGATTACAGTGCGCATCACCACACCCAGCTTATTTTATTTTTTATTTTGAAACAGGGTCTCACTAAGTTGCTGAGGATGACCTGGAACCTGCGATGCTCCTGTCTCAGTTTCTCAAGTACTCACATTACAGGCACTTACTACCACACCCAGTGAGTTTCTTTTTCTAACCCTTGATATTTATTTAAGAGATTTATGAAAGAGATGGTCCCAGAAGAGGAAACAAAAAAGCTAGGCAAGGCTGGGGTCTTGGGCAAAGTTCCACTGTGGCTGCGCAGGGAACACTGGAGTGTAAGCTGCATCTCAGAGTTGTCTCAATTTAAAGTCAAGGAGCTAGACTTTGGTCCCCATCAGTCTTTGGCTAAGGAGTGCGTGTGCGTGTGTGTGTATGTGCGCACGTGCATACGCACATGCATGTAAAATCAGCTATTTTGGTATCTTCCAGCCCATGGGCAAAGCGGGTGCAATAGCCCAAAGACAGCTCTAGGAAGATGAGCTGCAGGTCTGGTCACTGAAAGTCCCTCAAAGCCAGAGTGGAGCGGAAATCCTAAAAGAAATACAGGGGGTTTGGACAGAGCATCTACATTCTCTGCTTACATACTCCTTCTATTATATTTTATTAACATTGGGTAAATGTTACCTATGAATTAAAAGTCATCATTATCATTATCAACATTTAATTGGGATCGTCCACCAGGTATGCTGCTCTGCGTGATGGGCAGTACCACTACCTGTATTCCCACCAAGTTACTAAGCTGTTCATCTTCACAATGACTCTGTGAGGACAACGGAAGACAAATATCAATTAAAATACCAATAACCCTCCTGCAGAGGGGGAAAAGAGAGCAACATTTTGCACTTCTCCTAGGGGCCCTGACCATTGTGGTTTTAACACTTGGATCTTACTATGATGTATCATTGCAATGCACAAATAAATTACAAAAAATAGAATAAAAATAAAAAGAAACAAACCAATTACATGGTGTGTCAGATCATTAAGGATCACAGAGAACCACTGAGTAGGGAAGGAGGGCAGAGAAAGTGAGGGCTCATGATGTGTCAAATGGGGGTGCTTGAGAAGGCCTCACTGGTAAAAAAAAAAAAAAGGCAAGATCTAAAGAGAAGAGTCAGAACCCTGTGAGTATTTGTGAAAGAACATTCCAGAAAGGGAGAAGAGCAAGGGCAAATGCCTTAAAGCATGGCTGTATGTACATGGTATGTTCAAGGGAGAGCAAGGGGGCAGTAGGGATGCAGTGAGAAAGAGGGAAAATAATTCAGGCATGATCCGTGTGGGCACTGTGAGGTCTGACTGTGAGGTCTGGCCACAAGGTCATGCTGGAGGAGGACCAAGAACAAAGGAACAAAGAATGAGAACTGTCCCCTGACCATTGCCCTGCACCGAGATGACCTGGCCACTGGCATACCAGCCAGTGGCTTACACGACAACTCCTGTACCCACCCTTTCCTTGCCCCATAAAAAAAAAAACCCTAGCCTATAAGGAGGGGGACTTTCTGATTCTCGTGGTTTCTCTCCCCTGTCAGATGCCTCCTTCCAGGTTTTACGCGTAAATAAAGCCTGTTCCCTGCTATCAGGTAGTGTTTTCTTTGCCCACATATACTCCAATAATCAGATCAGAAAGGCTCAGGCTAGAGGGCACATGCCAGTTATGTAGGCCTCTGTGGTACACTGGGACTCTGGATCTTACTGGGAATAAAATGAAAAGCTGAAAATCTTGGCTGAAAGGGAAGAAGGGAAATGAGGGCAGTGGCCAGAGGGGTAAGCAGGGTAGAAGGACAGTCACTGTACATACAACCTGAGCATCTAACACACTCCCAGGAAGAAGAGAAATGTGTGCCCTGCAAGGTGTGGTGGTGCACGCTTGTAATCCCAGTACTTGGAAGGATCACAGGTCTACAGCCAGCCTCAGCTACTTATAGTGAGGCCCTCCGCAACTTAGTGAGACCCTGTTTCAAAATAAAGAATAAAAAATAGGCCTGGGGTGTAGCTTGGAGGTAGAATGCCCCTGGGTTCTATCCCCAGTACCGCAAAAAAAAAAAAAAAGAAATGTGTGCCCCTAACTCGGAACCAAGCAAAGTGGTTTTGACTTGTCCATGTGATGGTAAACACCCAGAGTGATGCTTGGCTGGCTTCATAATGGTCAGCCTCCCCAACGATTAAGTAGGATGGAAAGAGCATGACCCGAAATCCCTCTGATGACACCCCTTCCAATGTCAGGGCTTCCTGCTCCATGCACCTGGAAGTCTCTGCCTGAGGCCTTTCTCTGGGCATCAAGCACAGAAATGCTGGGAAGTTAACATTCCTCAACCAACAAGGGGCAAGATTTGAATAAACACCCATCTTCCTCTCCCCTTGGGCAGGATCTCTGAAGAATGCTCTCCCCAGCCTCCCATATGTCCCTGGCAGGACTGAGTCTCAGTTGCTCAAACTGGGAGCCTGCTCCTTAACACACTATGTTGCCTTTCTTCTGGTCCCTGTTGTCACCTCTCCAGTCCCTGACTGCTACTTTCTGAGACCCCCTCCTGAACAATGGTGGGCTTTCTATTCTTCATCTCATGCCTGCTTTTAAAAGAAGCCAACCTAAGCAGGGCACGGTGGTGCACACTTGTAATCTCAGTACTTGGGAGGCTGAATCAGGAGGATCATAGGTTCATGGCCAGCCTCAGCAACTTAGCAAGGTCCTCAGCGACTTAGAGAGACCTGTTTCAAAATAAAAATAAAAAGGGCTGGGGAGCCGGGCATGGAGACTTATGCCTGTAATCCTAGTACTCGGGAGGATCATTGGTTTGAGGCCAGCCTCACCAATTTAGCAAAGAAACCCTGTTCCAAAATAAAAATAAATAAAGGCTGGAGGTGTAGCTTGGAGGTAGAATGACTAGGGGTTCAATCCCAACTACAAAAAAAAAATTAAAAAATAGAAAGCCAACTTAAGATACTGACAGTACGGGTAGGGCATTTCACTTTCACAGGTCTCAGATTCCACACCTTCAAATGAGGGTGTGAGACTAGATGGGTCCAGGAACATTGACAGTCTGCAAATAAGGAAATGGCACAAAGCTCCCGAAATTGGGGCTCAAGGAGAAGTTCATGGTCTGGATTCTTTTCTACCTCTGCCTCTCTTTCCCCTCTGTGAAATGCCAAAGCCCCATACACCCTAGGTTCGCTTCATCTTCTATGAGCTGCAGGCGGCAGAGGTGTCCCCAAGTGAGTTGAGCAGGAAGCCCTGCTGCCCCGCGGCTGGCTCTGCAATTCTCCCTTCCTGTGGATGTGCTGGGAACAGCTTCCCTTTTGTTTCCCTTCTGATCCCCATCTGCTCAGCAACTGCCCAAATTCAATTCTGGCGTCCCGTGCCCCCAGCCTCCAGTCAGGCATTGTCTCTGAGGAATCACTCCAATCCCCCCAGACAAAGGCTCTCAAATCTGCATAAACCCTCTGACATCAGCCTGGCTGGTCAGGAAGCTGAGCAGGACAGTCCTCACAACCGCCTCTTTCAGACCCTTTGGCTTTGCTGACCTTTGTCTAACCCCCCCAGTGCAACGCACTCTGGTCACCACCAGACCAGACGCCACATTTCCTAGTTTACTTAGACACTCTGCTGAGCTAACAGGCCACCTCTATTTGTGTGTGTTTGTGTGGGGGGCTGCATCCTGTCATTTCTGAATTTCGTCTGTGTCCTTAGAAATTAACCTCCAGGCTGGGTGTGGTGGCACATGCCTGTAATCCTAGTACTTCAGAGACCAAGACAGGAGCATCACAGGTTTGAGATCAGCCTCAGCAACATGGAGAGGCTCTCAGCAACTTAATGAGACCTTATTTCAAAACAAAAATTAAAAAGGGCTGGGGGTGTAGCTCAGAGGTACAACGCCCCTGGGTTCAATCCCCAGTACCACCCCCCCCCAAAAAAATGAAAAAATTAACCTTCAGGGGGTCTGGTTTTTGAGAAGTTACTCTATTAGGATAGCACCAGGCAGGGCTCTGTCTTTCTCTCTGTCTGGGACACTCTAGGAAGCATATCACTGGAAATTCTTCAGCTACATAGTTGATCTCTAATTCACTTTACTATTTGCTTCTCATGAAAAGAGATTCTGTCTTCTTCTAGTTGTAGATTTGCTCTGGTTTATACCTATAATCACAGGTAATTCATTGTTCATTATGCCTGGAATCAAATTTAAAGATAAAGCTCCTGTCTCCCTGTGGTGCCTTCAACAGAGCTAAGCTAGTCAGTTTGGCTCCTTCCTTCTTCCTCCCTCCCTCCCTCCCTCCCTTCCTTCTCTCCCTCCCTCATTTCCCTTCCTTCTTTCCTTCCTTCCTTCCTTTCCTCTCTCTCTCTCTCTCTTTCTTTCTGATCTTTTTGTGTGTATGTGTGGTACTGGAGATTGATCCCAGGGGCATTCTACCTTTGAGCTACACCACCAGCCCTATTTTATTTTTTATTTAGAAACACGGTCTCACTAAGTTGCTGAGGGCCTCGCTGAGTTGCTGATGCTGGCCTTGAACCTGCGATTCTCCTGTGTTAGCCTCCCAAGTACTGGGATTCCAGTCATGTGCCATCACACCTAGCTGGTTTAGCTGCTTTCAATGCCCAATAGAATAGATAAAATGTCTACCGGAAACTCCATGTCAAAGTTGATGTCATATGCATGCCTGAAAGAGGAGAGAAAAAGTCCCACTTTTGCTTCTTTTGGATTGCTCTTTGTCTTGCTTGGGCATGACAAGACTCTTTGCTTTCCATCTGGCAGATCTTTGCTGCTATTTCAATAAGTTTATGACTCATATTTCAATTTGCCTCCATAGTTTGATCACTTTATGGAAAATCAAGATCACAATTCACCAAACTTTCCTTCCTGGAAAAATTAAGCTCACCACACACCAAAGAAACACGGTATCATGGTCTTCAAATGTCTTTTTAGAATGGAAAAAAAAATCTTTGCAAAGAAACATTCTCAAAGTTTTCATGCAGTGAACTTGTTGATTAGTCAATGTGATACACATTTATGGAGTTTCCTTTTTGTCAGACAGTGGTTAGGTGTCTAACATATATGAGACCAACCCTCCCCCACCACCACAGGAACATACTTTCAGATTTTCTTTAAGAAAAAGAAACAATTCCCAGGCATGGTGGTGCACACCTGTAATAACAGTACTTGGGAGGCTGAGACAGGAGGATCACAGGCTTGAGGCCAGCCTCAGCAACTTAGCAAGGCCCTCAGCAACTTAGTGAGACCCCATTTCAAAATAAAAAATAAAATAGGGCTCTGGTGTAGCTCAGAGGTAGAATACCCCTGGATTCAATCCCCAGTACCCCCCCACACACAATTATCAGCTCCTCCACCTTTCTGAAAGAAGCAAAAAGGAAAATGGTGGTGGCCCCAAATTACCCTACTAAGCAGAACAATAAAGGGCTTAAGAATAAATCACCAATCTGACTCTGGCAAAGATAGAGCAAACCCTTGCAGACCTTTTCCTTCCTTCTATATCCTACATGTGAGATTCTGACAAGGTAAAGATAACCAGAGACACCATCACACAGGGACGGGTCTGCTCTAAGAAAGAGCCAATTCTTCCAGAGAACATGTCTGTCTGAATGCAAGCTTTTAAAGTTCATCACGGACTACAAAGGCAGAACAACTCTGCCAGAAGAATCCAGGGGGGACATGGCCAAGGAGTTTAGGGAAGCGGAAGGACTGAGTTAAATGTTCTCTTCTTCAATGTTTAGCTGCAGGTCAGTGGTTACTTCTGACAACAAAGAATCCACTCAAGAGTCACCAATCAACAGTGTCCCCAAAAGTAAAATATGCCATGGTCGGTGCTGCTCCACATCTGAGGCTCTTGATGGATAAACTAATCTTGAAATGTCAAAACTGGAACTGGCTTGGGGAATGATGTGTTTGCAGTTCTAGAGCAGGGATGCTATGGCCTCCTGCAGGTATTTAGCAGTACAGAGGCGTATTTTGGGTTGTCAACATCATGAGGAGAGGCTTTCCCTAGCTGATTTAGTAGGCACAACCAGACATGCTAGATGGCCAGGAATGTTCTGTTCATCCCACGCAACAAATCATTGTCCCACCCGGACCACCCATCACACCCCGGCTGAAGGAGCCCATGAGCTACATTTTATAGAAGAGGGGAGAGATCTTAGCCCAAAGTTGGAGACAATGGTGGGGCTGTAGTTGGTAACCCAGGTTTTATTTTATTTATTTATTTATTTATTTATTTATTTATTTATTTATTTTGTGGTACTGGGGATGGAACCCAGGGGCATTCTACCTTGGAGCTACACCCCCAGCCCTATTTTTTATTCTTTATTTTTTGAAACAGGGTCTCACTAAGTTGCGGAGGACCTCACTAAGTAGCTGAGGCTGGCTGCAAACCTGCCATCCTCCTGTCTCAGCCCCCCAAGTACTAGAATTACAAACGTGCACCACCACACCCGGCATAACTCGGGTTTTATATTGTACTTTGGTGAATGACATCATTCTTTATTTTAAGAGACACTGAAATGCTCCCTTAGGGTGACTCTCCCAAAAGCCAATCCTGAGGCAGATTCAAGTGCAAGGAGTATGTTTGGGAGATGATTCCAGGAAGCACGCTGAGAGAGTGCAGAAGTGAGATGGAGAAAGGAAGGAAGCCATAAAGGGTAGATTATTAAACAGGCTCCCATCAATTTTTTTTTGTACTGGGAATGAACTCAGGGGCATTGTACCTTTGAGCTATACCCTCAGCCCTATTTAATTTTTTTTTATTTTGAAACAGGATTTCACTACGTTGACAAGGGCCTCACTAAGTTGCTGAGACTGTCCTCAAACCTGCGATCTTCCTGTCTCAGCCTCCCAAATACTGGGATGACAGGCATGAGCCACCACACCTGGCTTCCATCAATCTTTTAGGGGTCTCGGGGGACAGTTATAGAGCACAGCTCAGAGCTGTTCGACCTGAGGGGTGCAGGACTGGGTACTGATACTCTAACTCCCATTCTTCATTGACTGAAGACTGCTCCTAGCAGCATTAATTTCCAGGCCTTCTAGTATGCCCTGCTTGATGGCTCAGAGAAAGCCCTCAGGTGAAGAACTGTGGCTACTTAGAGGAGGACACTGTCCAGATGTGCACCAGGGCAGTGTAAACTGAGGGACGTGGGCAGCCATCAATAACACCTGCTTAAGATACCAAGACGAAAAGTGAACATGAATCCAGTCACTTATTCAGTTCTTGAACCAAATACCCCGAGCTTGTGGAAGGTTTTTTTTCTAAACACTGGGCCTTAATATTTAGAACAGTTTATATAATGAAATCTTGGGCCCCCAAGACAGATTTGGCCAGGGGTCCCTCATGAAGCCACATACCCTGGGGAGTTACAAGTCAAGGGGCTGCTAGAGCCATGACTGCTTTTTATTTCTCCTTTTGAAGTGATTTCTGCTTTTCCAGATCTAGTCCCTAACTTTCAAACCAGGAGAACTACAGCAAAAATGAATGAATGAATGAATGAATGAATGAATAAACAAATAAATGAATAAATCCACAAAAGATCACCAAAGTCTCTAACCATGCTGGTTTCTAAGGACATGTGCAGGGTGAGCAGTGACAGCCATGGGCATGGGGAAGAAAAACAGCATCACCTCCCAGAAGTCAGCGTCGCAGGCGCCGCTAGCCATCCTGGCCTCTTTGCTACCTTCTCACTTGGGAGGCATTCTCTAATGTTCTGTCATCAAAATATGCTATTTTCTGCTCAGGAAATCAATGCAGGATCCCGATTCTATGAATTCTTTCCAAACACCTATCAGCTGCTAAGACACCATGAGGGCACTCTGGGGAGAAGTTGCTAATGTAAGGGGTTTGCACACCCACACACATGCACGCGTGCACATACACACATACACACAATGACCTTCAGAATAGGGTCTGAAGAAGCCTTTCTGTCCCTCAATGGGTGAAGGAACCCATAGTCAAATGGAGAGATCAGCAAACTAGCACACGCACACGCTCCCTTAACTTGGTTTTATAATTACTTCTGTTAAGCGCTGACAAGACTTTTGCTCAGGAAAAGTGTACGCTAATGGAAAGAGAAGGAAACCAACAATTTAGTGGACATACTGTCAGACATTTTTGTATTTATGTCATTTACTCTTCAGAACAGCCCTCAGACTAGGCATTACCATTAACCTCATGGTATAGGCCACAAAATTGAGATTTAAGAAGCCAGGGGACCCGCCCAAGGTCACAGCACCCAAGTGGCCATGTCAGGATGCAACCCCGGTTCTCTAAGACCCAAGGCCGTGCCCGTGCCTACCAGGTCTGTCTATCTTCCTAGCAGGAGTCAGCACTGCATGCTCAGTACTTGAAAGTGAGAACTCCTTGATTGTGCTAGAAACATCGTTTCAAACCCATGATTTTTTTTTTTTTTGCAGTACTGGGATTGAACCCAGGGATATTCTACCTCAGCCCTATTTTTTTATTCTTTATTTCGAAACCGGGTTTCACTAAGTTGTGGAGAGCCTCACTCAGTAGCTGAGGCTGGCCACGAACACGGATCCTCCAGTCTCAGCCTCCCAAGTACTGGGATTACAAGCGTGCGCCACCACATCCGGCTTCAAACCCATGATTTTAAATAACAACACGTTACCTTACAAAAAAAAATGGTTGCCGAAAATTCTTTAAAGGACTTGAAGTCATAAACTGTCTAACCACATGGATGCACAGACTCGAGAAGATTCCATATAAAGCCACTGTCAGTGACCTTCACTTTTCAGAGAGCTTTGAACCTCCATGCCTTGGATGCCCATGCGCTGTGCTCCTATGCAGCAGGCAGGGCAGATACCTGACAGCATCTTAATAGTCTTTTTTGGCAATTGTCTTTGTTCATTATAGGAAAGTCCACATAGTTTTTTGGTATACACTACTCTGCAGGCTTAATACTCATTGCAACAAGAGATTCAGCATTTTCACATTAAAGGCACTGCACGAGTACTCTCTGTATATCATTTCATTGATTCCTCCCCTTGGCAATATAGGCAGATGTCATTATGCCCAATTTCCTAGATGAGAAAACTGAGGCTCAGAGAAGTTAAGAAAAGGGAGTGGTAGGATCAAGTTTTGACCTGGGCCAAGCTTGGTGGTGCACGTCTGTAATCCCAGGGCTTGGGAGCCTCAGGCAGGAATATTGCAGGTTCGAGGTCAGCCTCAGCAACCTGGCGAGACTCTGTCTCCATACAAAACTTAAAAAGGGCTGGGGGTGTAGCTTGGAGGTAGAATGCCCCTGGGTTCAATCCCCAATACCACAAAGAAGAAGAAGAAGAAGAAGAAGAAGAAGAAGAAGAAGAAGAAGAAGAAGAAGAATTGACCCAAGCTATCAACTAGTTTACCCCAGACCTCCAATCCTAATCCCTTCCTTGTTCTGGGCTCTTTTACAAAGATGTTAGCATTTTCACTGAAGGACCAACATCTTACCCTCTCCTAGAAGA
>PVJS01065298.1:0-10017 GCA_004027185.1 Glis glis
GATCCTCCGGTCTCTGCCTCCCAAAGTACTGGGATTACAAGCGTGCGCCACCACGCCTGGCTTTTTATAAATATTTATACACGTTGATTACTGATATTTGTTGAGCATTTGCTATGTGCTAGACCCTGCCTAAGGACTTAGTAATTGATCCTTACTATATTTAATTAGTTAATCCCCACAGAACACCTAGTATCTATTTAAGGAATATTGATAGTATCTATCTCAGGTATACTAATATTTTTATTCCCAAGGCACACAAAAGTTACACAGTTTGTAAGTTTACTTTAGAATCCCCTGGTAGCTTTTTAAAATATATCAATACCTAGATACCACCCCAGATATTCTGATTCTAGTTGATTTGGGATGGGACTTAGCATTAGTATTTTGAACAAGCTCTTGAGATCCAAGTATTCTACTGTGCAGCCAGGTTGAGCAGCTATAGGACCAGTCTCAGACTTGTCCTCTTAGCCATTATGCTCTATCTCTCCTCAAAAATAGTAGTATATACAGCCCAAATTAAACATTTCATGGTCGTCCAACCCACAGCGCAACAGTTGATGCAGTTCAAAATCACCAGTGGGACGAAGGTTTTTTGGGAGTTAAGATATTTACGTGGACTCAAAGTATGTCGCAGTTGGCATACTAATTGATTGCACTGGGCAATATGTCCTTTTTAGTGGACAGATTTAGCGGTCACCACCTTAACCAAGTGGTTAAGTTTAGCATCACTGATAGCGGAACAACCCAACAGTATTCACTGACAGTACATTCTAATGTGATGCGTTATTATAGAACATCATCTGTGAAACATGCCAAAAATGTTGCGCCTGAATCAAGCATCTAGTCCTAATGCCCAGTATAGTGGAAATGTAGGGGATACTGGAACAGATTAAATGGCACTAGGGGAGGAATAATAAGAAATCCAATGTCATGAAAAACAAACGGCAAGGAGAGCTATTCTAGAAGAAGAAAATCTAAAAGAGATATAACCAAAAATAATGTATCAACCTTGATGAATTCCTGGATTGAGGAAAAATATGATAACTTCTAATAAGGATTTTTATTTTATTATTTTATTTATTTATTTATTTTATTATTTTATTTTTATTTATTATATTTTATGGAACTAGGGATTGAACCCAGGGGCATTCTACATCCGAGCTATACCCCGAACCCTATTTTTTTTTTTTTTTGCGGTACTGGGGATTGAACTCAGGGGCGTTCTACCTCTGAGCTACACCCCCGGCCCTATTTTTATCCTTTATTTTGAAACCGGGTCTCACGAAGTTGCGGAGGGCCTCACTAATTAGCTGAGGCTGGCCGCGAACCCGGATCCTTCGGTCTCAGCCTCCCAAGTACTGGGATTACAAGCGTGCGCCACCACGCCCGGCCCCAACCCTATTTTTATTCTTTATTTTGAAACAGGTTCTCACTAAGTTGCGGAGGGCCTCACTAAGTAGCTGAGGCTGGCCGCTAACCCGGTCTCGGCCTCCCAAGTACTAGGATTACAAGTGTGTGCCACCATGCCCGGCTCCTTTAATAAGGATATTTAAGTTTAGACTGGATATTAAATGATATTTTGCAATTACTGTGTATTTTCTTAGGTGTGCTAATAAATTGCAGATATATGGGAGAATGTCCTTATTCTTCAGAAATTTTGGCTATAGTGTTTGGGGTGAAGTATGCTCTCTTCAACTTATTTTCAAATTTATTTTATTTTGAATTTTTTTTAGTCAGAAAAAAAGAGAAAACTCTGTATGTATGTGTGTGTACACATGATCATATACAAACTTAGAATGCTGGCAAATGTAGCAAAATGAAAACATTTGGTGAATTCAGTGGGTGTTAGTAATGTCACTCAGTTTTTCAGTATATTTAAAAATCTTCAAAATAAAAAAGTGGGTGAAGAAATACCCCATGCATTACTGAAAGAGCAGTATAGCTCTGTTCTTTAGGTGTGGATTTCAAGGGCTGGAATTGCTCATCCCCATTCTTTCACATCAAAGTGTTCTAGAGTATAAAATCATTATTCCTTATGATTACAAAACTACCACAGTTAGGACTGCTATTTTCAGTTGAGTATTTTTTCTAGTAACCACTTTTATTCAATGAACCAACTTTATTTCCCACTAAAAATATCATTGTATCATATAAGGTGTCAGTAAAGGAAATATTGAATAAAGGGTTTTAAAAGAGAAATTATTGGGGAAATTAATGAAACCTTAAAATATTTTGGCAGAAATGATTATTTTTATGACCCTATTGCAAAAGTCAAAGAGAATGAGGCCAATCATGCTGTCATATAATTTTGTCAGTAATTATGCACAGATCTTCCTATTCCAGCCTAAGTTGTACATGCTTGCATTGATAACCAAAATTCATCACATATAAAATAAGATATATTTATTTTTCCCATTACAATGACAAAATTTGGTCCCCATCTTTTTTTTTTTTTTGAGTACTGGGGATTGAACCCAGGGGCATTCTACCTCTGAGCTATACCCCCAGCCCTATTTTTAATTCTTTATTTTGAAACAGAGTCTCACTAAGTTGCGGAGGGCCTCACTAAGTAGCTGAGGCTGGCTGCATACCTGTGATCCTCCTGTCTCAGCCTCCCAAGTACTGGGATTGCAAAGTATGCGCCACCACGCCCGGCTATCCCCACCCTTTTTATGCTCCCTTTTCTGCTGTAAATTGTCCTGAGGTAGCTTATTCCTCTGTCTCTGATGTGGCATGGAACACTTAGGCAAGTGGTAGCTTGGACAGTGGAACAAGCAGTGGTCTAGGGGGGAGGAGAGCAAGGTTGGGGTCCCCCACTGTGCTCCTGAAATCAGGGAGTTGGGCAAAATTAATGTCAGAAGTTCCCCCTAGCTACAAGATTCTGTGAGTGAGTGCATTTTCAATACTAGGACTTAATGAGATAGACTGTGACGAGTCACGAACACGAATGGCTGGGGTTCTTCCCTTCATGCTGCTCTGTCCTCAAAACCATCACAGCCAGTGCCACTTAACCTTTGCCATTTGTTTATTCATTCACCCGGCGTTTATGGAGCGACTGTGATGGTCCCAGTGCTCTGCTGGGCCCAGGTCATGCAAAAGTGACCCTTACACTCTCCCGATCTCCTGCCCTCCTTCCTGCGGCAGCACCTCCTGTAGCCCTCTGTCCCCAGTGCCTGGGGCATTCTTCAAGAGTCCCTCTCTACAGATGCCCACTAACTCCCAGTTCCCTTCTTTCCCCACCACTGACTCTGGAGCTGCCTTGTTTGGCTATGGGAAGGTTAATATTCATTACAATAATTTATATTAATTACTTGCCAATAGAATCTTCTTATTTTACTGCACCAGGACCCCTGAATTTTTTGAAGTGCCTTTCGAGCCCCTTTCAGAGTGCTGTTTCTCCTCTTTGGCTTGATAATATGATAACATATGATACTGAATAATTCCTATTCCTTGTATGACCATGACCCTCATTTGGTCATGGAATGTAACATGCTTATATGCATGTATAACTCAATTATGTTTGCTACTCATTTATTTATGATATTTGGATTTATAAAAAGATTGTAGTTTATTTTTATTGTGCTATTTTTCTTGTGTTTTGGTGTTAGACTCTATTAACTTTATAGGAAGAATTGGGGACCCTTTCTTTTCCTCATTGCTTTGAAATGGTTCAAATAGTACTGAGTCACGTATTCTCAGTGAATGAAGCATTTAAAGGACTCATACTGGAAGCATGGGCTAGGACTTTCTATAGTTGGCAGCATTCTCAATCTCTAATACTACTCATTTCTATAGAGTTTCTTTCTCGTATTAATTTTGATGATTTATGCTTTCCAGGAAAATATCATGCACTTTAACCACATATTCTAATGTATTAGAATAGATTTTTACAAAGTATTTTCAGTTTAATTTCCTGTGTAGCTGTGATCATGTCCTTTTTGGGGTTTCCTTCCTTTTTTACACTAGCTAGTGACTTGTCTAATTTTTAATAGAAATTTATTCTACTATTTTTTTTCTTATTGTAACTAATTTCTACTTTTGCCTTTTATTACTGACTTTGATAGGGTAAGTCTGAGATGCCTGTGTGTAGTTGGAAATGCAAGTTGAGATTCCTGGCAGAGGTCTGAGCTGGGATTGCAGTTGCAGGAGTCATCAGCATGGAGCTGGCTCCTTGAGGGATCAGTGTGTTCTCAGAGTTCCTCTAAGGGACTGTTGGAGGACACGGACGTACCTGTTCTCTTCTCCTGCCACCTGATTCCTCTCCTGTAGATCAGTAGATATAAAAAAGTCCTGTGAGTTAAAAACCTATTTTTTTTTTTACTGTGGTAAAATATATATGGCATAAAATTTGTCCTTTTAATTTTTTAAGTGTAAAATTCAGTAGCATTAATTACAATTCCCTGTGTTGTGCAGACATTACTACTATCCCAAAGTTTTTCATTACCCCAAACAGAAACTCTATAACCACTAAGCAACAACTCTTCATTTCGACTCCTCTCTCCCATCCCCTGATAACCACTAATTTACTTCCTTTACAAATTTGCCTATTGTACTATTTCATATAAGTGGTATAATACAATATTAATATTTTGTGTCTAGCTTTTTTTTTTTGGCGGTACTGGGGATTGAACCCAGGGGCATTCTACCTCTGAGCTACACCCCCAGCCCTATTTTTTATTCTTTATTTTGAAACAGGGTCTCACTAAGTTGTGAAGGGCCTCACTAAGTAGCTGAGGCTGACCACGAACCTGGATCCTCTGGTCTCAGCCTCCCAAGTACTGGGATTACAAACGTGTGTCACCATGCCCAGCTCTGTGTCTGGCTTATTTCACTTAGCATAATATTTTCAAGGTTCAACCACGTTATAGCATGTATCAGAATGTCATTCCCTTTTGTGGCTGAATAATATTCTATTATGGACTGTGAAGGCTATTTTTTTAAAGAGATGGTTTAGTGGATATTAAATACATGGCTAGTAGAGGGGGTTAACAGAAATTGAAAATCATGATGCAGTATAAGAAATCTTGAAATAATACTGATTACATCTGTTCTTTATTGAAATACAACTGGAGCTTGCCCAGCTTTTTTCAGGCTTGTCCTTTCTACTTCCTCCTTTCCCATTTTTTTATCCTGGAGTCATCCTGCCTACTTGCCTGTTTCTCTTTGACACAGCAGCAGACCTGGGAGATTGAGTTACAGAACATTTTTCCAACATTACAAATATTTCATTTGATAGAGTATACTCTGTCCCACTGTACTCCGCATGGCACCTGGGAGTAGAAATGCATGACAGCTGTCCTGCTAGCACTTTTCAGCACAAAATGATTGGAATGGAACCTTAAAAGGAAACAATCTTTCACAAACATTGTTCATCCTGTTGTCGGGAACTGGGGGTTCCCAGGCCTCTAACATGTCTATCACTAGTGTACCTGCCCTTCTTGTCAGAGGTGGGTGAAGAGTGGAGGGTCTCTGGAGTCATCACACTCTAGGTTATTGTAGCTTCCTCTTCAGTGTGCTGCTCATGGGCCTCTTGCTTGTACACATGCACACTTTTAGCTTCATATTCGGCTAGATGGTGATGATGGTGATGATGATATGATGATGATGATGATGATGATGATAGGACTAGGGGTTGAACCCAGGGGCATTCTACCTCTGAGCTATACCTCCAGCCTTTTTTATTTTTTTATTTTGAAACAGGGTCTCACTAGGTTGCTAAGAGGCTCATAAGTTGCTGAGGCTGGCCTTGAACCTGTCATCCTTCTGTCTCAGCCTCCCAGGTACTGGGATTACAGGTGTGCACCACCCTGCCCAGCTTGGATTATTTGATAATCTACCTTTCTTGGGCTTGCTGGCAACGAAAAGGGGAGAACAGCTTCTCTGAGTGATGGCCTCCTTTTCTCCTTATTTTCCTCCTATACTCACTAGACTCCGGTCACCTTGCAGTCTTCTCCCACTGTGCTCACTCATCCTCTTCTCTAGTCTGTTCCAGGTCAGGCCAGTTCATGCTAGTCACATTATATTAGAATTCTGGCCCTGGAAAGGCCCTGCAGGATCATGTACTCTAGTTGACATGTGATGCTCTACCCCTAGTGTCTCTTAGTGGGCACTTTATGTTCTTTACAAGTATTTCCTAACACTGGATAAAAATGGGAAGTTTGCTTTTAGTTAGACTGCAGGATGAATATAAATCCCTTTTGATGCAAATGATACCAGCCCACCATAGTAACATGGACTTTTCTTGCTGATCAGAAGCTTTAATTAATAGTTACATGATTTTGATTTTAAAAAAGGATGGAAAATTTATTATACAGTTCCTAAAAATACTTTACAGTGTGAGATCCTAGGCAAAACTGAATTTTAAAAAATCTGTTTTAAAAAACAACCCCTCCTGTGCTTAAAAGGTTAGAAACAACTGATCTAGTTCATCCCTTTGGTTTTACAGACAAGGAAACTGAGGCTCAGAGGAGGTACTTGGCTTGTCCAGTGTCCCACAGGAGGTAGTGAGTTCATAAGAGGAAAATACCTGTACCCATGAAAACAGCAGACAGCTTCTCCACTAGGTCACACTCCTTAAAGAGTGAACCCTGCCACGCCCACTGGATTGCTCTCTGTTAGGATGTGCTGAGTGCTGCTCACTGCCCAGCCTAGTGCCTGCTTCCCCATTCCTGCATTTGCACACATTCTCATTTGGGCATCTGCTCTTCCCCAGATTCCTTGCGCTTTGGGTGAAGCTGACTCTAGCAGCCAAACTGGGTTTTTGGTGGCCCTACACAATTGCTCTGTATACCTGGTTCTCTCATGCCAATAGGGCTTCCTACAGCAAGGGGAATGTTCTAATCTTCACCACTTAGTTTTGATGTCACTTCCATGATTGGGTTCCATAGGATTGGACTTCATCTGACTCTCTCTTCTGCTGGATCTGATGGAGCAAATTGCCATATAGAGAGACCTGTGGAGAAAGCAGCTGAGGGGAGCATCCAGCCAGGAGCCAGCAGGAAGCTGAGGTCCTCAGCCCCAAAGCCTGGCCAGGAACTACAGAAGCTTAGAACCCTATCTTTCCCCAGTCGAGCCTTCAGATGACCTACACTTTAACTGCAGCACTGTGAGCAACTCTAAAACAGAGGACCCAGATGAGCTGAGTTCCAATCCCTGACTCACAGGAACTGTGAGATGACAAATGTGTTGTTTTAAGCCACCACATTTGTGGCAATATGCTACCCAGTGATAGAAAACTACTATACTTCTAAAATGAGGGCTTTGGGAGAATGGAAGGCATCTTCACAGCAGGATGTGGGTAGCATTCACGGCAGAAAAGAGGAAGCTCAGACACGCAGAAGGTGTGAAGTCCAGTGTGGGCCCTGAGGTGTGAGCGGCAGGCTCAAGAGCAAAGGCTGGCTAGGCAGGCGGGAGGCTCTGGTGGGCAAGGGCAGCCAGAGAGCCATTAAAGCTCGTCAGTACCACCATGGGTCTGAGAACCTCTGCAGAAGGACTTGTGACTTCCAGAGGCAACAGGCTTCAAAAAATGGCTTGGAAAATGCCTATAATGGAATGCTAGGCTTTATCCTTTTTAAGGAGCATTTCCTTCCATTACCTCATTTGATTTATGCAAGAACCTGTTAAGTAGTCAAGGCGGGTCTTTATTAGGAAGGTTTTTTACCAGTAAGGAAAATGAAGCAGTAAGAGGTAAGAATGACTGGCAAAAGCGCTTGTTCAGTACTTTTTTTCCCCCTACTAGAGCATTGCCACATTTTGTTGGAACCTTCTTCCCTGGTAGAGAAGTAAACAGGGCTAGCCAGACAGGTTTGGATCCTGGCCCCACAGCACCGGGGTGGGCCCAAGGAACACTTGTACCTGGAACTAAAGGTCCAATGTGGCCTGGATGAACAGCACAGTCAAGGGTGTGGGAGCCTGAACTGCAGAAGCAGGGGCCAGATAAGTTTTAGTAGGAGAGCTGAAATGAGTGTCAAAGTCGATCAAGTCTACCAAGGTCGGTTTCAGTTACTGCTTCTGGCTCCAGTAGAGCAGTCAGAGGTAAGGACACTGGCCCATGGGGTTGCTAGCTGAGGGAGAGAGGTGACAGACTTCACTGGGGAGCTGAGCTTCCATTCAGGGACTAGAGAAAGGGTGTGCAGGCAGGGGGTAAGGCTGGTTCCACTTAAAGGGACAGGGATGACACAGTCACTTTTTAGTTCTTTGGGATTTTTAAAAATCACTATCTAAAAACCATGGACAGTTTTCTGTTGTGAAATGTTAAATGAGATCTGTGATCTTGATGGGCTTTCTCTAGGCAGAATAGGGCAGCTATCAGTTCCCTCTCCCTGTCCAGGGTCACACAGCCCAATTTTTATCCAATAGGTGGAGCTAGAATTTCCATCAGCTTTTTGAAATCTAAGCAGGTTCTAGCCATCATTACTCCACGTCTATCAGGCAGGCAAAGATTTCCCTTGGCATGTTTCTGCATGACTTGAAAAACCTCACCGATAGTTCTCAAAGGAGGATGGGAATTATTTAGAACCATCCAAAGAGGAATCAATGCCAACAAGATGAATCTGTAGGCACACACTATTCTGCACAATGGCAATAGAAGGGTCTTTAACAAAAGAAAAAAATACACAAAACTTTAAGGAAGGGGGTTAAACACCAAGTTAGAAAAAAGGCTTCATTACTCAACTGAATAACCTGGCATGTGCTGACCAGAGGGAGGAAAAGGAAGAGCTACTTAACTGGGCCTTCCCTTCCTGGAGTCTGTAGACCTAAAATCTAACTTCAGAGCCAACCAGTCTTCAAATCACAGGAAGAGAGAAGTGGGGATGCCCTTGTGGAGCTGATTTACACGTCTCTGGACATACTATATGCCAATAAATATCAAACTGAACTTTTCCATTCCATTGATACAAAATGGCTGAATACAAAGAAAGAGGGCCTTCCCTGAATAAAGGCTGATTTTCAAGATTTACGAGAATTAGTCTTTCTTTCTTTTATTTATTTATTTTTTTTTTTTTGGCGGTACTGAGGATTGAACCCAGGGGCATTCTACCTCCAAGCTACACCCCCAGTCCTATTTTTTATTCTTTATTTTTGAAACAGGGTCTCACTAAGTTGTGGAGGGCCTCACTAAGTAGCTGAGGCTAGCCGCAATCCTGGATCCTCCAGTCTCAGCCTCCCAGGTACTGGGATTACAAGCATGTGCCACCATGCCCAGCTAAGAATTATCTTTCTAAAGGAAAATAATCTTCAGTCACCTGACACCCAGAGGCATTTTTTCTTGAAAACAATTGCCACTCCTTCTTAGTTCCATACACTCTTCTTCGAGGTCTTGTACAAGGCTCTCAAAATCTCTATCATAGTTAATTTCCAACTGCCCACCTCTGCCCCTGGGTTTCCATATCTACCAGTTTGTCCTCTGGTTTTACAGGACAATGATCACTTCAGGCAATTCCAACTATAGTCCATCTATTTGACAACCTCTCTGACTTTCCACAGCTTTAATTAATAACATTCAGATATGTAACTCTCACCATCCCTCCTACGAGTGTCACAACCAGAATGTCCCCTATTCAACTCAAGTTCAACCTACAATCAGAACCTGAATTCACAGCCCTTCTCATCCTCAGCTTTATTTTTTTTTAACTTAAGAATGTCAGCACCCATGTAGTTTCTAAGCTAGAAATCACACTGCTCTCATTCTTGAATTCCCCCCTGCCTACGCCTCATATCTAATCTGCTGCTGAACTCTGTCATCCTAGTGTGTGCATAATCCTGCTCGGGCCCCTATTCTTATAGGTATAAAATAATGTAATACCCACTAACAAACAAAAGCTTAGACCAAAGGAGAAAAGTAGGGTTTTTTTTCCCCAAGTTCACACAGCAAGCAAGTAGCAGAGAGGAGCCAGAGCCTCGGCTCACATTGCGTTCACCACACAGCGCTCCTTAAAAAGGATAAAGCCGCCGGGCGTGGTGGCGCACGCTTGTAATCCCAGTACTTTGGGAGGCGGAGACCGGAGGATCTGGGTT
>PVJS01065299.1:0-10016 GCA_004027185.1 Glis glis
GGGTGTAGCACAGAGGTAGAACGCCCCTGGGTTCTATCCCCGGTACCGCAATAAAAAAAAAAAAAGAATAAACTTGAGCTGGGTATGGTGGCACACACTTATAATCCCAGTACTTGGGAGGCTGAGACAGGAGGATCGCAGGTTCCAGGACAGCCTCAGCAAATAGTGAGACTCTCATCAACCCAGCGAGACCCTGTTACAAAATAAAAATTAAAATTAAAAATAGGGCTGGGGGTGTAGCTTGGAGGTAGAATGCCTCTAGGCTCAATCCATAGTACCACACACACACACAAAAAGAATAAGCTTTTAGAATATCTGTCATCTCTAAATTTAGGGACTTCCTCTACAACTAATTATGTCTTTTATAAATTACTAAAAGATGAGCATCACTAATCCAAAATGCTTCAAAGTCTGAAATACTCTTGAGTACTGACATGATACCACAAGTTAAATTCCACACCTGACCTCATGTGATAGGTCACACAATGCAGGTGCACTAAAAATATTGTATAAAATTACCTTGAGGCTATTGCGTGTATAAGGAATATAGGAATTGTAAATGAATTCCGTGTTTACGCTTGGGACTCATCCCCAAGATAATCTTATTGTATATGTGCAAATATTCCAGAATTCAAAAAAATCTAAAACACTTCTAGTCTCAGGTATTTCAGGTAGGGATGCTCAACCTGTATTATATATATTCTTTAATAACGAAGAACTTCCCACTATAATCAATGACATGTAAGATAAACTGACTTTTTTATAATGTACCTTATTGCATAGTGTAATATTTTTTCTTTCTCCATTTAGTTCTTAGATGAAATTTCATCTACAGAAACTAAAGAGTCCAGTGGTACGAGTGAGACTGTGCACCTGAAAGAAGGGTAATTTAATGAAATTAGACATGAAAGTCATGTTTCCATATAGAAATTAAGTAAAGTATAAAGAGCATGGGTCTGGGAGTGAGGAAATCTGAGTTTTTGTTCAGTACTAGAACTGCCTAAGTCACATCAGTCAGGTGAGTCACCCTCTCTCTCCTGCAAACTATGTCTGAGGGGCATGACTCCCCGTCCGTACAGTTTCAGTGGTGTTCTACAGATACAGTGAGATAGACACTAGAGTAACAGCATTATCCAGTTTTAAAGTAGAGTGGCGAGCCGGGTGTGGTAGCACATGCTTGTAATCCCAGTACTTGGGAGGCTGAGACAGGAGGATCACATGTTCGCAGCCAGCCTCAGCTACTTAGAGAGGCCCTCCACAACTTAGTGAGACCCTGTTTCAAAATAAAGAATAAAAAAACATAGGGCTGGGGTTGTAGCTCAGAGGTAGAATGCCCCTGGGTTCAATCCCCAGTACCATAAATAAATAAAGTAGAGTGGCTATTATTGGAAATTAAGGGGGATTACTTATTTGTTCTTTTTTTTATTCTGTATGGCACAATTTAAAATAAAGACCTTATTCCTTTAGTAAGGCCAGAACACATAGAAGAATCATAAATGACAAAGATACTCTCATATATTTAATGTAGCTTTCGTAACTATGTCATTTCATATTAAAGGACAATTCTTTGTTATAGATGACCTATTTTAATCTTTGTAACTAAATGTTTACATCTGTTGTTTTGACAGTGAAATGTATAAAAGAGCTCAGGGAAGAACTCGGATTGGAAAAAAGAATTTCAAGAAACGGTGGTTCTGCTTAACAAGTAGAGAGCTTACCTACCACAAACAACCAGGTAGTTGTGTTTATGCTTTATTGTGGGTTTTTTCCTAGTTCTCAGTGAAGATTTCTTGTTTACTTCTTAATGTGGCTCTAGTGAATCCTTTCACTGTAGTAATAGTTTATAGTTTCTTACAGTGATATACACAGAGAATGAAATAGATATTTGACTGACACCATGTAGATTACAGTTTTCTCACACATTAACTTTCTTATCCTGCTAAAAATGACATTTCTTCAGTGTGTTGTTTTCTAAAGCTCCCTGGTAAATCCCTGCTGTTATAGTCAACATATAAGGAGCAACAGTTAAACCCCTCAGAACTTGGCAGGTTTTTTAACTCTGGAAGACAAATTAGTAAGATTCAGTATCTAATAAATAAGAATATTTTCATGGTTTGTTGGAAAACACCAGCCAAAATTTACCAGTCATACCACAGAGTGTGATCCCTGTATACTTGTCAGATTCTCCATCCCCAAGATGGACGATTTAATTGTTTGTCTCCTGAAAAAACTGTTGTCACAAGCAGACTGTTTGAGTAAAAAAGGCCATCTTTCTATAATGTGATTTGAGAGCAGCAAAGAGGGAAAGTTTGTCCCTCAGTGGACTGAAACAGTACTTAAAATCTCCTCCTTTAAAGTATTTTTTTTGGGGTAAATCATTATTTACAGAAGGCCATTAGCTTCTGATATTTAGTATGCAGCAAGAGGATTTTAGTCTCTAGATCATAGATCACAAATAGTAGAACCCCATTTATCCAGAGTGATCAGGATCCAGAGATGTTCACTTAACCAAGAAAGTGAGTTAAACAAGAATCATGGCCTGGCGTGGTGGTACACACCTGTAATCCCAGTACTTGGGAGGCTGAGACAGGAGGCTCACAGATTCAAGGACAACCTCAGCAACTTAGTGAGACTCTCATCAACCTAGCAAGACCCTGTTTCCAAATAAGAAATAAAATTGGGCTGGGGTTATAGCTCATGGGTAGAATGCCTCTGGGTTCAATCCCCAGTACCACCAAAAAGAAACCCAAGAATCATTTAAAAATAAAAACATGTATACATATCCTAAATATTTATATATTTGGGGGCTTTGGTTAGGGTTTCTTTTGTGTCTGTGTGTATATGGTACTAGGGATTGAACCCAGGACCTTATATATTTATTTATTGATCTTTTGATAGAGAACCAAGGTCTTTTCTTTGAATATGGAGGTATAGATTGGATTTCTTCTTTTGTCTTTTTTGTGTAAATATACCCATAATGCATCACTTTTCAGGTTGGTTTCTGCAGAGTGAATCTAGAACTTAGATGTGTAGAAAAGTAATCCAAGTACAGAATCCTTTTAGATTTTCAGGATAGTCACCCTAAACTTTTATAGTTGCCTCACCCCTTCATCCCTGCATAAATAACTTTATTTGTGTGGACATGGGTCTCCTTTTTTGAAGCGTTTCAAAGCCTTTTCCTGATTTTCAAGTAAATAATAAACTTCTTGGTAGGAGCACTCGTTTTGTCACTTTACATAATATTTAAGTAAAGTGTAATTACAACATGGAAGACTGGCATCATTTTGGGAAGAAACCCAATAGACTTGGTAAGCAAAACAGCCTAACCAATGGAAGTGGAAAGGTGTAGGTGTAATCGATAGGAGCCTAGCATCTCATGTGCATCAGTCAGTAGGTTTTACAGAGAAAATGGAGTCTCAGTGAATCCATCGAATCTGTTAGGCAAAGATCTGTTAAGAGAGCTTCCCCTATATAAATTCTGTAATGACAACACAAACATCAGATGCAGGGTACTTTCAAGAGAATGTAAACACAGTCAAGGAGAATCCTCCACTGGAGATTCTTAAATAGAAGAACAATACAGCTGGGTGTGATGGTGCACGACTGTAATCCCAGTATTTGGGAAGCTGAGACAGGAGGATCGCAGGTTTGTGGCCAGCCTCAGCAACTTAGTGAGGCCCTCTGCAACTTAATGAGACCCTGTTTCAAAATAAAAAATAGGGCTGGGGGTGACACTCAGAGACAGAATGCCCCTGAGTTCAATCCCCAGTAAAACACACACACTATAAATATATATATATATATATATATTTTTTTTTTTTTTTTAAGAGACAGGGTCTCACCATGTTGCCCAAACTGGCCCCAATCCCCCAATCTCCTGGGGTTAGCTGATTCTCCTGGGGTTAGCTGATCCTCCTGCCCCAGCTTCCCAAGTAGCTGAGTCTACAGGCATGCATCACTATACCAGCTAATAAAATAATTTTGTTTCATAATTCTCTTTAGGCCCTCCGCAACTTAGTGAGACCCTGTTTCAAAATGGAGAATAAAAAATAGGGCTGGGGATGTAACTTGGAGGTAGAATGCCCCTGGGTTCAATCCCCAGTACCGGGGGAAAAAAAATTCTCTTCAGAAATGGCTTAGCCAGAATGACTACAGATGTCCAAATATATTAGTAAAAAATAAACAAAATGTGTTATATTTTTAGATACCCAGATAGTTTTTTACAACATATAAATTCTAAGATAACTAAAAATTAATAGGCTACATAATTGCCTTTTCAGACAGCTTTTTTTAAGCTAAGCATATTTTGAATGTTTTAGAAATTATAGCTTATATTGAATTCTATATGAATAGCCTAAGTGCCAATTATGTACCCATAATTTTGTGTACATTTAAATCAATTAGTAAACGAGTTATTTTTACTCATTTAAAGCATTTTCTAATCTAAACCAATATTAGGAAATCTTTTTTGGCTTATAATCTCCTTTAAGAATTAGATAATAGCTGTGGACCCTTTCTTCTGGAAAACTGCACATACAACATAGACACACATTTTGCACATAATTTCAAAGGCCCAAAGCCCATCCACAGTTCTCAATTTTAAATGTTGTTTTATCCAGTGGTTTTGAAAGGATAAGATTAGTTCAGAATTAGACCACAGTAGCTACAAAATGGGCATATTGGAGCTACATCGTTTTCATGTTGGAGGTGAGATATACGAGGTCTTGAGATTACTAAAGCCTACAGTTTTAAGCATCCATGCTTTTTGTTTTAACTATTTTGATTAATTTTTCCAAAATGTATTACATGCTTCCCTGCCTTCTAAAAAAGAATTCATTGAACGTAAGTTACCACTTTCTAGTTGACTGGGCCTGTGGTTGAGAATATTAATTATTATATGGTGCTCTGATTCAGTGATGTTTTCGGGGCTGCTTAAGGGTGCGTGCAGCTGCTTACTTCGGCGAAACGCCTTTACTCCCCAGCTAAATGCCCTGGGTTGCTATGCTTTTTGTGTTCCTATATTTCCCTTATACACTTTTCCCTTGTCCTTTATGGTCAGGCTGTTACCTTAAATTTCTTGTGCTGTCAGTGAACCATTATACAGCATCTTATTCCCATCCCCATCATCAGCCTCCATTTTTTACTGCTAATGTACTATTAATGAGGGGGCAGGTTTTATATTTGTTAAAATTTTGCGGAAGATTAAAAGGCTGTGAGTGAAGCCATCAGGACTTTCCCCTATGAGTAAAGTAAATGGGCTTTGCATTCCCTGGTTGGTTAGCAGATGTTTTGCTTACTTTCTGTTTCCTGGACAGCCAAGACTGCTACACTTACTGTGTAATTTTGGTGTCTGAAAGAATGCCTCACAATTTTTCTGTAATACAGCTTTAAATCATTGAGTCTTTCACTGTCTTCCTGCTAGACACCAGTATTCTGAATCAAGTATTTCTGCCTCTTGGAATCAAGTAATGTGGTCTCTTCCCAATTTGCTGGAAAAGGAATGAAAAAAATTTTCTCAATTTTAAGAATTTTTCTCTGATCAGTTCTTAAACTTTTTATTTCCACTTAATTGCAGATAATTGTTAACAAGCAATAGTAAGCAACTAATCTTTAGTACAAGTAGTGTGTGCTACCAGTCATGACTGCCTTGACAGCCTTCTGTACATCTGTGTGCTTATGATTACGATCTTATATGACTATACTGTAGTGTAGGCATATTCTGCAGGGAAAGTTCTCCTAGTTGTATGCTGGAATCAAATGAGCTGTTGATGTTCCAGCCTCAGTTTCGCATTCTCCATATGTGACTTCACCAGACTAGCTCTTACAGTTCTTTTAACTTGTGTTTTACATTCATGCTTCTGCATGCGCTCTATATAGAAATCCCTTTCTTGCCTTCTTGACTTGTGTAATCTGAGGTCTTTAAACCCTAGATCAAGTCTCAGCTCTTTCTAGAAGCTATTTTAAGCCTCTAGCCACCTCAGCTATTCCGTTATTATATGTTTAGCCACCTTAGCAATAACATCTGGCACACTGTATGGTCATTACTTTTGTATATCTCGTCTTCTAGTCTTTTAAGATCCTCAGTGGTAAGGGCTATATTACTGGTGGCATAAAGTCATTTAGTAAATATTCTTCAAAGAACACCAAGTCTGCCAGATATGCTATCATCTGAATTACTTCAAGAACCACTGCTCTAGGTTTCTGAAACTTCCACCAACCATACTAATAATAGATTTTTTTTTTTTTTTTTTTTTTGGCGGTACTGGGGATTGAACCCAGGGACATTCTACCTCCAAGCTATACCCCCGGCCCTATTTTTTATTCTTTATTTTGAAACAGGGTCTCACTAAGTTGTGGAGGGCCTCACTAAGTAGCTGAGGCTGGCCACGAACCCAGATCCTACTGTCTCAGCCTCCCAGGTACTGGGATTACAAGCGTGCACCACCACGCCCGACTCTAATAATAGATTATTAACAAATTTGTCCTTGAAATTCTATTCTGTAAAATTTGATTAGCTATTGCTTGGGGAGGTCTGTTATATACATAGATACATGCACATAACGTATCCACCTTCCATGTGATATCAGATGTCCTAGTTCCTGGAGCCTATGGACAATGTAAAGAAACATCCATAAGTATAAATGCTCTCAGTACATTTGGGTTGACTTGGTCTTCACCTGCCCATATTTTCAAGCAAGATTTTTTTTTCTTCAATAGCTAAAGAATAAAATACATCAGTGATTCAACCATTCAGGTATTTTCATTTCAACAGATGTTTTATTGAGTGCCTGCTGTGTGCTATACAGTGTTCAAGGCACAGGAGAGGACAGTCGTGAATGAGACCTACAAAGACCCATGCCTTCATGGAGCTTAGGGTTTACCAGTGATAGACAGTAAGCCAAAGAATCATTATCACAGTAATCCAGAGAAGAAAGATGATGGCTTGAAGCAGTTGGTAGCAATGGAAGTGGTGAAAAAATGAATCACATTCTAGATATATTTTGAAGGTAGTGCTCTGAGGATTTATTGGAGGATTAGATACTGGGAGTGAGAGAAAGAGGCAAATCAATAATAACTTTAAGGATTTGAGCATGAGTAACTGCAGGGATGGAATGGCCTTTTAAAAAATAGATACATGAAGAGTTCTGGTAATGATAGAGAAGTTTGTACTAAACTAACTCTCTCATAGATAATAATTGTAAACTTTGGCAGAATATATCCTACTACTCTTTGAAGAATTTGACCCTTGAAAGAAGGAACCCTGCTGGCTAAGATTTATGTCTGCATGGCTTTCCCTCCACCCTCAAAAGCCCTTCCAGCCAGTGCAGTGTGAGGCGGCTAAAATTCAAGCAGAAACCTGATTTTTTATTGACTTGAGGTGCCAAAGCATAGAGTTCAGGGTGACCAGAAAGTCTGGGAATTGAGGAGGCAGGAAGAGCCATTCAGTCTACATGTGAACTCCCCTGAAATCTCTAGTTGACTCTCGGGTTCCTCTTGCAAGGGGAAACTACAAAGAGGCTAATGAAAAACAATAACTGGAAGATTTTAAAAGATGAGCAGAGATTTCAGCTTCTGTCCTCAGGGAAAACAATTTGGAATTTACTTAGAAAGGCTCAGCAAACACCCCAGAATTTTCATGTAAATCTCAAAAAGGTGGTGGTTTAGGAGTAAGACTGCCCTAGGATTAAAAATAGCAAAGTATAGCCTGGCATGGTGGCACACGCCTGTAATTCCAGCTACTTGGGAGGCTGAGCTGGGAGGATCGCATGTTTTAGGCCAGCCTGACACTAGTGCAAGATCTGGTCTTAAAATAAAAACGTATAAAGGACTCTGTAGCCCAACGGTAAAGCATTGCCAAGCCACGCCACGTGTGAGGCCCTGAGTTTAATCCCCAGCATCACACACAAAAGTAAATGAACAAAAAATTTAAATAATAAAAGGTAGTATCATCTAGGTGTAAAACCAAGCCTCAAGGTGATCAGCTAATGATGAAATTGTTCAAGGGACAGTAACTGAATCTATAGTGTCTACAGTGTTTCATCTATAATATCCAGTATACAATGAAATGTTAACAACTTGAGAGAAGCAGGGAACTGTGGTGCACAATCAAGAGAAAAGCAATCAATGGAAGTAGACCCTCGATGATGTAAATGGCAGATACTAGCTGGGTGTGGTGAGACAGGAGGATCTCAGGCTCTAGGACGGCCTCAGCAAGTAGTGAGATTCTCATCAACCTAGTGAGACCCTGTTTCAGAATAAAAAATAAAATAGGGCTGGGGGTGTAACTTGGAGGTAGAATGCCCCCTGGGTTCAATCCCCAGAACCATAAGTTAATTAATTAATTAAATGGCAGACATTGACTTTAAAGCTATCGTTATAAATATTTCAAGGATTTAATGGAAAAAGTAGTCCTAACGAGTAAAGAAATAGGTAATCTCTGCAGAAAAATAGCTATAAAAGGGAATCAAATGGAAATTTTCAAATTAAAAAATATAGCATGAGATGAAAAATTCACTGGATGGGTTTATCTGATAGGAGATGCCAGTGAGCTTGGAAACAAATCAATAGAATTTAACCAATCTAGGAACACAGAAAAGAGTGGAGGGAAATGAGTAGAACCTCAGCGGGACATGATCAGGCAGCCTCACGTCTGCATGTTTGGTACCCAGATGGACAGTAGAGGAGGAAGGGGACAGGGAAAAAAATTTGAAAAAATAATGGCCTAAAATCTTCCCAGTTTAGTGGGGGGAGGGGGGCATTATCTTACAGATCCAAGAAGCTCAGTAAACTGCAAGTATGATAAATACAAAGGAAACTGCATTTAAATATACTGTGATCAAACCAGCAATAAAGAAAAAAGTCGTGTAAGCAAAGTAGCAAAGATATGTCATATATAGGGGAACAGCAGTACAGTTGACAGCTAATTTCTCATAAGAAGCAACCAAACTTAAAAATACTGAAGGAAAAAAGTTGTCAGCCTAGAATTATTCCAGTAAAAATTTCCTTCAAATCTGAAAAGATCCATTAGATACATGAAAGCTCTGAACAGGCCTCACTGTATGAAATGCTGAAGGAGGGTTTTCACATTGAAGGGGGATGATACCAAACGGAAACTCGGGTCTACAGGAAGGAAGGACGAGCAGGGGAATGGGAAGTGTGTGGATAAGTGCAAGAAGATATTCTTTTTCTCTTTTCTCGGCTTCTTTAAAAAATAACTTTATGCAAATTTTATAACATTGAACTATAGGTTTTTTTAACATCTGAATGTAAAATATGTCTTAACAGTAGCATAAAGGAAGGAGATGAAGTTAATTATTATAAAGGATTTATATTTTAAGAAGTGATACAAGAATAATTTTAAGTAGACTATGATGAGTAAAGGCTGTATATTCTATATGTATCAGACATTTAGAGAAAAAATAAACTGGGCATAACTAATCTATCTTCTCTCCCACCCCAAAAATAATAGAAATGGCAGGAAAGGAAGGATAGAAGATCAAACATAAAAGGGGACAAATAGAAACAAATAGCAAAAATGATGGCTTAAACCAAGCTATATCAATAATTACAATAAATATAAATGAACTACATTTGATAGAAACTGTCAGGTTAGATTTATTTAAAAAAAGCAAGATCCAATAGCATACTTTCTTTAACATGGGCTATTTATTTATTTATTTATTTATTTCATGGGGAGGTACTGGGGTTTGAACCTGGGGAGGGGTCTGTCTATGAGCTAAACCCCCAGCCCTATTTTATTTTTTATTTTGAAACTGTCTCACTTAAGTTGCTGAGGGCCTTGCTAAGTTGCTGAGGCTGGCCTCCAACCTGCGATCCTCCTGTCTCAGACTCCCAAATATTGGGATTACAGGGGTGTGCTACCCTGGCACACGTTTATCTTAATGTCTACAGTTAGTCCAAGTCTCCATTCAAGCTGAGAAAGGATATTAGTCATGGTTTTCCCAATGTTTCCTAATGAACTCATCTGGAGTTTTTGTTTTCTTTTTTTTTTTTTT
>PVJS01065300.1:0-10016 GCA_004027185.1 Glis glis
CCTGGTCATGCTGATCAGTTAGGATGAAGGGACCTGGACATGCTGATCAGTTAGGATGGAGGGACATGGACATGCTGAACAGTTAGAATGGAAGGACCTGGACATGCTGATTGGTTAGGATGGAGGGACCTGGACATGCTGATTGGTTAGGATGGAGGGACCTGGACATGCTGATTGGTTAGGATGGAAGGACCTGGACATGCTGATTGGTTAGAATGGAGGGACCTGGACACGCTGATCAGTTAAAATTGAAGGGACCTGTTAGAATTGCAGGTTAAGGCACTGTCTGTTAGAGTGCCAGCCTATAGCTCATGTGTTATCAGAACTCAGTACCTGCATCTGTAGTGACATCTGTAATCCCCTCAGAATTGGGAAGCCAGTCCAGCCTTGCACTCACATAGAACAGTCGCGTGACCATCCAAGTTGAGGTTGAAGTCAAAGCAGCTAGTACTCTTGGATAAAACAGACCACAGGCATGACTGGTTGGAGCCCAAGCTATGATTATAAAAATTGTGGAATCATCCTGCCTCTGCAGATAGGAGAGGGACTCAACCTTCCACAGTTCCCGTGTGAGAGCTCTCATGACTGCTGCATTTGCCTGAGATCGTGGAAGGGAACAGAGGCAACCTCCCAGAGTTAAGGGGATGTGGAGATTGCGCCACAGCTCTGTGCACATGTGTGCAGGGCCGTGTCCCCTTCATGCCAGGGCGAACCGGAGATGCTCTTAGAGTGATTCCCATGGGCGGGAGCAAAGAGGCCTATAAAATGGCAATTCGTATTTGAAGAGAGCTCCTGAAGGAAGCACGAGACAGCATTTCCTGGCCTTGCTCTGCGCACTGCCGCCGGTACTGTGATTGTCAAGGTGGCGCCTCTGTGGACAAGGCTGGGCCTGGCCGGGGCTGAATGTAGCGTCCAAAGCCAGAGGCCATATTTCTTCACTCGTGATAATTTCGGTTCAAAGTGCAGTCCCTTAACGAGCTCCCTGCTTCAAAAGCCCCATGTCTCTTTGTTTTGCTAGGCTTGCCAAAACACGCCTTTCAAAGAGCTAGGTGTGTAAATATTGCTTTCTTACGATCCTCTCCTTTGCTTTTAAATGTAGATGCCTGAGTGCATTTCTATAGTATCGCCCCTAAATTTAATATGGTTTCCTTTTCAAGTTGGGTACCTTGAAACACCTGGAAGTAACAAACACAGAGGCTGCGTGCTGGCAGGTGGCACAGGGCAACCATGCCCACCCCATGCTCCGGACCCACAGAGCGGTTACGGCAGAGGGGCACACTGGTTCCTCTCTGGCTAAGTGCTGTTAAGTGCTATGCTTGGGAGTTTGTTATTTTCTAATGGTTCCATAACTAGACCTTTGATTTGTTCTTGGATGCATTCATTTAGAGGAATATGTCTGATCTCCAGCCAGCGGGCTGTTCAGTTACCCTCTTGTCCTTGTTTTCCAGGTGTATGATGTTGTGGTCGGGGAATATTGGCTAGTGCACGCTATATTTGTAAACATTCTTCATACTCACAATAATGTGGCATGCTAACTCATCACAAAACAAAACGTTCATTTCACAGTTACCAACTCAACTTTGTAATTATCCTGTCTAAATATCTCATGATATTTACTTTTTGTCTACTGGCTCCTATAGACTTATCCTGTCTTAAAGACTTTCATAGAAGTATCATTTATTCCCCCTTGAATTTCTAAACATTTTTGTGTGTTTAATAAAATACAATTCCATGTGTTGTAGAGATAGGCTTCCTTTTCTTATGATTTACACCTCATATAAGCTTACACATCCTTTATCACATCGCCTCAATGTGTCCTTTGATCAGAAGTCATACCATGTCACTAAAGCTCCCCCTCTGAGCTTCATGAGGTTTCTTTTTTTTCCTCTGTTCCAGTTTGCCAAGGCACAAGTAACAAGCTTACCCAGTTGGGCACTTATGAAGACCACTTCCTGAGCCTCCAGAGGATGTTCAATAACTGCGAAGTGGTCCTAGGGAATTTGGAAATTACCTATGTGCAAAAGAATTACGACCTTACCTTCTTAAAGGTGAGTTCAATGAATTTGGTTGCCCTACCCAACTCTAATAGAAGTAAATTTAAGTAGATAAAGGCCTAGACAGAATTTAATTTGAGGTGTATTTATTTTTCCTTGTGGTTGGAGTCTGAGAGAACTACAGAGGGGAGTTTTGTGAGGCCTCTTTAGCAGCTGGGGTCACATTGCAGCAGGGAAAGATGGCTGGAGAGGAATAACTAGCCTGTCCTCAGACCCCTACACCGCCCCCTCCATTGCTTCCACCACAGTGTGAGCATATCAGCTCTTCAAAAAACAATAAAAGTCGAAGGTATAATAACCCCTGCTTTATAGCGTGTGCCTATATCCTTGGTGTAAATATTCCCACCATAGCTGGTGTAAGCTACCAAGAGTTACAGGCAATTCCCCAGATTCCTAAACATGTAATAGTAGACTTCAGATGTTGGTGATAAACTTTAGATTTGCTTGTATGTTTTACACTTGTGGACCATTTGCGTGTGCTAGGGTGCACTTGGGAGTCCCGGGGCCCCTTGAATTCTTGAGTTCTTCAAAGGAGAGAGAGCATGTGTGTGTTCTATCCTATTAGACCATCCAGGAAGTGGCCGGCTATGTGCTCATTGCCCTCAACACCGTGGAGAGGATCCCGCTGGAAAACCTGCAGATCATCCGAGGAAACGTGCTCTATGAAAACACTTTTGCCCTGGCAGTCCTGTCTAACTACGGTACAAACAGAACCGGGCTGCGGGAGCTGCCCATGAGGAACCTGCAAGGTGAGAGGCTGGGGACACTTTGGGGGGGGTGAGCTAGAGCGCGATCCTGATGGCGCTGCACGGCCCTGCCGCTTGTGTTCATTCCAGGGAAGACTTTTATTCATTAAATACTCATGTATAGAATGTCAACTATGTGCAAGATACAGCAGGTGGGAGTTACTAAGAAGAGGGTAGATACTGGAAGAGAAAAGGAAGATTTCAGCGAGGTACCAGTTCTTCTATGGACTAGAAAAATATCTAGAGGGGCAGTAGGAAGTGGCAAAGTAAAGTAGTATGGCCAGATGACTGCCAGCCTCATGAGCTGGACCTCAGATATGAAAAGACACACAACCATCCCCTTCTCCTCTGGGAATACAGTCCCAAGACCCCCAGCAGGTGCCTACAACCTTGGTGATACCAGAACCCTGTAGGTACTGTGTTTCCTTCCCATACTATATATATAACTATGATAGTTTAATTTATAAAGTAGGCCTCATAAGAGATTACCAACAACAGTGAATAGTAACGTAGAATAACCAGAACACTGTAATAATAGCTATACGAATGCAGGCTCTTGCGGTCTCTCTCAAAATCCCTTTTCATACGGCAATAATTTTGGTCTGCAGTTGACCACGGGTAATTGAAACTGTGGAGAGCGAAACCACCAATAAGGGAGAACGACTGGACATGAAAATTCTCCCCTCGTTTGAGGCAGTTTCGAGTCCTGCTGTTGTAGAGAAAATGAGGGGTAGGTTCAGGGCAGGAAATGAAGGTTTTGTAGAAGTTTGGATTCTTGCAAGTTGGATGCTTTTGAGGCTCCTGGGAGAGGAAACTAGGAATAGAAGAGACGAGAAGTCGATTTAAAAAGCACTGGAGGTTACAATCATGGCACTACCGCATGGCAGGCCTGATAAACCAGTGACTGCATTAGTGCCACAACCTTCTTTCAAAGTATTTAGACTCTGGCATTTTACAAATAAATGGCGGTAAATTAACTCCTCTGAGGTCCCACGCTAGTGAGTAGAGAGACCAAGGATGGCCCCAGATCTCTGCCTCCAGGCCCCACCCTTCCCTTGTGCCCCACAGTTCTGACAGGGACACAGGGTTGGCCAGAAAAGGGGTGAGATGAAAAGGGGTGCCAGACAGAGGCAGCCCTGTTTTCAAGGAGAGGAGCCTAGCAGATGTGGGGAGCCGGGACCTGGTCCACACATCCACAGCCCAGACCAGACCCACCCTGGCACTCACCTCCAGGGCTCCTGGTCTTATCATCCCATAAACCACCTAGAACCACCCCCCCACAGTGTCCTCTCCGCACTCAGGCACTCACCTGTGGCAGGCTCGTTGCGTGAAATGGCTTGGTTCACACGCTCTGTGTGCCTGGCTCACGTGCATCGTGAAGCAGCGGTGGACCCAGGAGCCAGGCCCCCGCTCCCATGGCTTGCTCTCCAGACAGGACACTCTGCAGCCTGTCCCTTTGCCTCTCTGGGCCTCTGTGTTCTCACCTTTAGAAGTGTGGCCACCTACTTGCTAACATACTTCCCTGGATTGTTGAGAAGACTAAGAGACTCGTAGGGAAAGCTCAGGGCGGCTGCTCACATCCTTAGTCCTGCTTCTAAACCCAGCCTGCGGGCCCACGGGCCCAAATGCTTCAGTGTAGAACTTTAATAATCAACCCAGCACCTGCCAAAGAGTGAGCGCTCATTAAATGTTGGAAGTAAAAAAAAAAAAGGCTGACGAAGGAAGCGGCACCTGACACCCTGGCTGCTCAGGTGGCTGGCTGCAGGTGTCCTGTCTCTTGTCCTTGACGTCTCTGCCCTGTGTCTCCAGATCTGGCCTCTGTCCATCTTGTCCATGTGTACCTGGACACATGGGCTCCTGGGTGAATGTTATACTTGGTGGCCCCGATGTCATCCCTGACTGCCACACAAGGACCCGCAGTTGGCCCTCTTTGACCTCCCGCCTTCCTCCTGCAGTTCCTTCATTCTCAGCCACCCACCTGCCCCCTCTGTGGCTTTGCTCGGGGTCTTCTGTCTACAGGGAGCCGTCGGCACGCTCACCTCTTATTCCTCTAAAATACGGTTCTGAATACCTACTTGGACTCATTCTTTCCAGCAGCTGCCCAGGTCTGCCCTGGAAGGTCCTTCCTCTGCAGCTCTGGTACCTTGTGCACATGACATATCCATCCCTGCCCATTTAAATGACAGTTGTCGGGGAGGACTGATGGAGATAGACGGCTCATACTCGCTCATCAACGAGCTCACTGCCCACCATGTCCTCACAGCCGCCCGTGGGCATGGGGCCGTTGAGCTGCAGCCTGTCCTTTCCCTGGGCATGCCAGTTCAGAGACCGGCAGATGTAATTTGTCTTTGCAGACCCACGTGTCCAGGATTTGTGCACGAATCTCCCCATGACATTATGTTGAATGTCACCGGCACTCTCCCAGTCCCGCCTGGAGTGTTGTCCACACCCAACTTTTTCATGTCCTCTTGGTTCTTCCTCGAAGCAATAGCACAGCCATGCCGACCTTCCCACCCCTGGCATCTGCTCGTGACCTCATCATATATACAGATCCTCTTGCTCCGTGATGGGCTCTCGCCCTTCCCTCCAACAAGGATCCTCCAGAGGCTCCTGGGCACATGCTGGGTCAGGGCAGACACCTGGCCTGGCGCTTGTACTTGGCACCTGCCCATCTGCCCTTTTCTTCACGCAGTACAGCCCCCAGAACCACCCCCACCACCACATGCGAGTCGTTCCCACACTCTCCCCCCCTCCTATATTCCTAAGTATCTCTGTTGTTCAAAGCCCAGTTCAGGAGCCATCCCGACTCTTGGTCAGCACTGTCGTGCACTGAGTTCTTGTCTGCCCCCAGCACCCTCTTGTGCAGTACCCTCTGAACTTGGGGGCCGTCGTTTGCACACTGGCTTCTTCCTAGAAGCACAAAGTGTGAGCAGCATGCACATCCTCGTGTGAGTTTGAGGACAAGACCGTCTGTCGTGTGAGTGTTGAGAACCAACCGAAATGTGGTTCCATTCTTGCAGAAATCTTGCTTGGCGCCGTGAGGTTCAGTAACAACCCTGTACTGTGCAACGTGGAGACCATTCAGTGGAGGGACATCGTCGACAGCCACTTCCTGAGCAACATGTCCATGGACTTGCAGAACCACCTGAGCAGCTGTGAGTGGCCCACACACCTTCCCCGGCGGCCAGCCCCATGTTGGTGGAGCTGGTCAACTTTGGGGCCCGGGGGGAGGGGGTGTCATGTTTAATGTGAAGTCATGTTCCTCTCAAACAAGAATGATATGAAGCACATTATCTGCCCGCTAGGAGACAAAGGGGACAGTCTGCTTTCCGAGGTGAGAGGTGGCATGTCTGCTCATGGCAGCGACGGAGCCCTCAGGTGGCCCTTGAGGAGAGGCACTGGTGGAGGGCTAAGCGGCACGGGCTTCCCTGGCCACACCTTGTGGAGACTGGAAAGCTTTTATGTGCTGCCTACCTCTGCTGAGTCCCACAGTGGTGCCCAGGCCCTCCTGCCCTGTGGCTACTGCCTGCAGAGATGGGTGTGGAGACTCCCACCTAGAAACACAGGCAAAATTGGGTGCAGCCCCCAGGGAAGAGGTTTGTCAGTATTTTCTAAGTGTTTCTGACCTCATTCTGCTCATCAGCAGGACAGCCCTGTGAGGGAGGTCTGGCAGGGACAGTGACCAGCACTCTGGAGAGAGTCTGGAGACCACGTGCTCACCCTGGCCACACTCGCCTCGCCTGAGCTTTCTCCCTTCCTCATCTCCTGGTGTTCCACCCTTCGTGGTAGGAGGGAGCGCCAGTCCCTGCTTCTCTGCCCCCATGACTGTACACTATATGCAGGCTTATTTCTTGGTCTCAAAATGTAGCAACATGGATCTTCAAAATCATCAACTAGGCCAGGCACAGGGGCACATGCCTGTAACCACAGTACTTAGGAGGCTGAGACAGGAGGATCATGGGTTTGAGGCTAGCCTCAGCAACTTAGCAAGACCCTGTTTCAAAATAAAAAATAAAAAGGCTAGGGGTGTAGCTTGGAGGTAGAATTCCCCTGAGTTCAATCCCAAATACCAGAAAAAAAAAACTACAACAAAAAAAAACTTCAACTAAAGGCCCATTTTTTAAATTTGCTTCATTTTTATTGACTGATTGGCTGAGTGGTCATGGTGAAACATGCATGTCACTGTTTTTAAGTGCACAGGTCAGTGGTGTTACCGTCCACACTGTCACGCAGCCGTCACCACCATCCACCTGCCCACCTCTTTTCATCTCGCAAAACACGGTTCCCATTAAACAGTGACTCCTGTCTCCCTCCTCCCCAGACTGGGCCGTGGCAACCCTCATTCTGAGGTCTGTCTTGTGGATCTGACTGTTCTGGGCACCCTAGCTACACCCATGAAGCATCTGCCCCTTCGTGTCTGGCTGACGGCACACAGCACAAATTCCTTGGGGTCTCACACTCTGGGGTGCAGGTTGCCTTCCTTTGTATGACTGAGCAGTATTTTATCCTATGCTCATACCACGTTTTATTTGTCTGTTTATCTATCAGTGGACACTTGGGTGGCTTCTGCCTCTTGGCTAGATAACCCTACTGTAGACATGAGTATTGAGCCCCTCTATTATGAATATATAATTCTACCATGTTCCCAGCATGGTACCTACAGTGTTGGCAGGAAACTGAAATCTTTATTTTGCAATGCATAATTTTGTATTATTCATGAGCTCAAAGTTAGCATTTCCTCAGCTATCTGATGGACAGTGGGGAGGTTAAATTATGCCATGTTTATAACATAATAACTGGAACGGAAAGAAGAAATAATAAGGGGAATGGAAATCAATCAGAGATGTAGAAAAATATTTTTGTACAGAATATTCCTTGTAGCCTTATTTATAATAAATTTTGGAAACAAATATATATCTAAAAATAAGAGAAAGATTGATGAGGTACATTATTGTTCAGCCATGCTGTCAAAAATCATGTTGGGCTGGGCATGGTGGTGCACGCTTGTAATCCCAGTACTTGGGAGGCTGAGACAGGAGGATCGCAGGTTCGCAGCCAGCCTCACTTACTTAGTGAGGCCCTCCGCAACTTAGTGAAACCCTGTTTCAAAATAAAGAATAAAAAATAGGGCTGGGGGTGTAGCTCGGTGGTAGACAGTAGAATGCCCCTGGATTCAATCCCCAGTACCGCAAAAAAAAAAATCATGTTGGGGAGAATATTTAAAGACATGAAGAATTTGTCAGGGCATTTTATTAGTGACTTTTAAAACAATGTATAGTATGAGTCTAATACATATTTATATATGTCTCCATTGGTTGCTTCTGGATGATTTTCATTTCTTCTTTTTTGCTTTTTCTACTATCCATATTTGATATAATGGGAATGCACTTGTTTTTGCCACAGAGGGTTATTAATAGAATTATAAACAGACCTTGAATTCATTGGTTGGAAAATATTTCCCTTGTTACAGAAAGATCATTTCTTATTTTAAATACATTTCTATTATACAGCTATGACATACATCATTTGAATAATATGTTGAAGTATGGGGTGGGAAGTAAAAATAACATTTCACTGCATAGACAGAACTTCTTTTGACACATTGCTGTGTATTACTTTGTTCTTTTTCTCTATGTGTCTCTGTCTCCCCTCCCTTTTCCTCTCCCTCTCCCTCTCCCTCTCCCTCTTCCTCTCCCTTCCCTCCTTTCCCTCTCTCTTTCAATACCCCTTCACAAGCACAACACACCTCCACACAGTGTCTGGCCTCCTGTCCTTCATGACTGCTGAGCCGGCACCAAAGCTCCTGCAGTGCATTAAGCCCTTCCTCTGGTGGCAGTGGTAAAAATTGTCACTCCTGTTAGGGGGTGTCCTGTGTCATGGTTCACTAGTCACTTTGCCAATTGCCAACTCTTCCATTTGAAAGTCAAATTCTTCCAGCAACTAAACTCTTCCTGACCTTAGGAGATATTGGGACATGAATTCACTCAGGCTGCGTTATCTTCATCGTGAGAGATGCCTGCGTGGGCTGGGGTGTAAGTCAAGTGGAGTGCATGCTCAGCCTTCATGAGGCCCCATATTGGGTCCCCAGCAACACACAAACAAATGAACAAACACACACACACACACACACACACACACACACACACACGCGCGCGCACACATCTGCGTGAGTGGTGGGTGGTCAACCACTTTTTTCTCAGTAGATCTAACACTTTGGACTTCACATTTCTCAGTGCTGATAAAAAAAACAAAACATGACTGAGGAGATTAAAAGCCTTTGTAGCTATAAATTTCCAGAGAGTGACTTGCAAATTATTAGCTAAGGTTTACAATGATCAGCCCAGTGATATACACCACTAACATGTCCACCCTTCAGGTGGCATCCTGAGCATCTCTGGGTTGGGAGGAAAGGCAACTTTATTCATGTGTAATGATCTAACAGCTGACCCACAAGTATCCCAAGATGACTAGCCCACCCCGTTGCTAAGTACCAAAGACAGCCTGGATGGAGTGGGCACCTACCGAGGCCCAACATAGACACCAGACACTATTGTGGCAGATGCCAGAAAATCCTCCAGGCCTAGACATATTTGAACTCTGGGACCTCAGCTTCATTTAAATCCTCACTTATGTGCCTGTGACAGGTCAATACGTACTCTCCACCTCAGTTTCAATAGCTAAAATGAACATAAAAGCAGTATATGGCTCATCTTTTCTTCTTATGGGAGGTCTTATCAATCATCCTATAAACCAACCAGCCAGAGAATAAGAAATTTTAAAGTTATTCTTCAATTCTAGAACATTGACCCTTGGCAGAGGGAGAAGTGTCATCAGTTTCTTATCTGTTTGATTTACTAAGATATAAATATGACACTTATGTTTATGTTTCAGGCCAAAAGTGTGACCCAAGCTGTCCAAATGGGAGCTGCTGGGGTGCTGGAGAAGAAAACTGCCAGAAATGTAAGTCTGTGAAATCGCTGTGTGACCCTGCTGCCCGTGTGGTAGGAGCCAGGGTCAAAGTGTAACCTCCCATTCAACTTGTGAGCAGACCCCAGGGTCAAGGTGTGACCTCCCTCCTCCTGTGAGCAGAGCCCCAGGTCAAGGTGTGACCTCCCTGCTCCTGTGAGCAGAGCCCCAGGTCAAGGTGTGACCTCCCCTCCTCCTGTGAGCAGAGCCCCAGGTCAAGGTGTGACCTCTCTCCTCCTGTGAGCAGAGC
>PVJS01065301.1:0-10016 GCA_004027185.1 Glis glis
TTGCGGAGGGCCTCACTAAGGGGGGAGAGAGAGAGAGAGAGAGAGAGAGAGAGAGAGAGAGAGACAGGGAGAAAGAGAGAGAGCTGAGGCTGGCTGCGAACCCGGATCCTCCGGTCTCCGCCTCCCAAAGTACTGGGGTTACAAGCGTGCGCCACCACGCCCGGCCCTCTTCCAAAGTTCTTTAACTCAGCAACCCTACTATCCAGTCTGCTAAGAAAGAAGATGGAGAAAGAAGACAGAGTTTCTTTAAACTTCCCTTTTCTACTCCACTGCAGCTGTCTGATAGCTGGTCTTCTTTTATCCAAACTCTTCTCCACATTGCTGCCAAAACAGATTTTTCTAAATCTAACCTTGACCATGTCACTTCCCCAAATCATAAATCCTTCTGTGACTCTCCATTGTCCAAAGCACCAAGTACATTCACTTTGATGCTCCATAACAGAAACTTGGATCCGCCTCTTTCTCCAGACTCATTTTTGGTATTTTCTTCAGAAATCTCCAACAATCCAAATCTCCAATAATCCTGAACTACTTGAAGCTCCCAAATGAGCCGTACTCTCTCTTTGTAGGTATTGTATGCTTTGAAATGTACTTTTTTCAATAGGGTAAGACTTCCTTCCTATTTCATAGCAAAATTTCAACTTTTTCTTTGAAACTCAGCTCAATCTTCTGAAAAGTTGTTTGTGTGTGTGTGTGTGTGTGTGTGTGTGTGTGTGTGTGTGCGTGTCTGGTACTGGGAATTGAACCCAGGGGCATTCCATTTTTAAGCTACACCCAGCCCATCCTTTTTTTTCCTTGTTTAATTTTTTTATTTTGAAACAGGGTCTTGTCAAGTTACTGAGAGTCTCATTAAGTTGCTGGGACTGGCCTTGAATTTACAATCCTCCTGTCTCTGCCTCCAAAGTATTGGGATTACAGGCATGTGCCACCACACCCAGTTTGGAAAGTTTTTTCCTAAAAACCCTTTAGGTGGACAAAGATTGACACTTTACTTCAAAACTTCTAATAACTCTTACATAGGGGCAAGCTTCATTATTTGTTCTGGTGTTAATCACTTTATTTATATTTCTGCATCTCTTATGTGAGTGAAGGCTTATCTTTTTATACCTAATGTGTTGTCGTCTTCCTGGTAAACTGTCGGTACTTAATAAAATGCTTAAATTATTAAGTTAAAAAGGTAAAAATCCAGCCAGGTGTGGTGGCGCACGCTAGTAATCCCAGTATTTGAGAGGCTAAGAAAGGAGGATCGCAGGTTCGCAGCCAGCCTCAGCAACTTGTGAGGCCCTCTGCAATTTAGTGAGACCCAGTTTCAAAATAAAGAACAAAGCCGGGCATGGTGGCACACGCTTGTAATCCCAGTACTTTGGGAGGCAGAGACCGGAGGATCCAGGTTCGCGGCCAGCCTCAGCTCTCTCTCTCTCTCTCTCTCCTTAGTGAGACCCTCCACAACTTTGTGAGACCCGGTTTTAAAATAAAGTATAAAAAATAGGGCCGGGGGTGTAGCACGGAGGTAGAATGCCCCTGCATTCAATCCCTGGTACCGCAAAAAAAAAAAAAAGAACAAAAAATAGGGCTGGGGGAGTAGCTTAGAGATAGAATGCCCCTGCGCTCAACACCCAGTACTACAAAAAAAAGTGCTCAAAAACAAAAAAAGGTAAAAATCGTAGAAAACAAACAAGCAAAAACAGATAAATATGCTCACCAATAATAACAAACCCAAATTGGTGCTGCTGCTCAGTACACAATGACCATCCCAGCGGACCTGTCCGTATTACCTTCCCTTTCTGCTGTACCCCATGACCTTGGCATTGGCTGTTCATCCAAGGACAGAGAGGCTAGGTCTGGCTGGGCCAGTAGGACACTCCCTCCCGAGGCATTTGAAAATGAATTAAGATGTGCAGAACCGAAGGTTCCCAGAGCTGAGTCATCTGATGTCCTGCAGAGAAGGTTCCTGAGCAACCAGTCCTGGCTGTGTCCCTGGATCTGCTCCCGTTTCCCTCCTCGTCAAGGGCTATCTACCCTGCTCTTCCTTGGATTTTGTGAGTCGTCCATTTACACACTCCCAATTGCACTGGGATGAGTTAGAGTCTTTGTTTTGCTTGCAAATAAAAGAATCTTAACCAAAGCACCAATTATAAAAGTACTATACTTGTTCTATGGATTGATGATGATGTTCTCACAAACCCAGAGGGTGAAGCTCTGTGAGCTCGCAGAGTTTGTAGTTCTGTGACAGGTTAGATGTAGCAGAAACAAAGGCAGGCAAAATCACAATAATTTTTTTTTTACAAACAATAGTCTTTTTGATAAACCACATGAGCTTCATTTGAATAGTTTTTTTCTTTTGGGTATCATTTTTCATGTTTTTAAAATGAATATATTTTTGCCCTTCAAGAAATAGACTTTCGGCAGGGCATGGTGGCGCACGCTTGTAATCCCAGTACTTGGGAGGCTGAGACCGGCGGATTCGGGTTCCTGGCCAGCCTCAGCTAATTAGTGAAGCGCCCTCCGCAACTTCGTGAGACCTGGTTTCAAAATAAAGGATAAAAATAGGGCCGGGGGTGTAGCTCGGAGGTACAACGCCCCTGGGTTCAATTCCTGGTACAGCAAAAAAAAAAAAAAAAAAAAAAAGAAATAGACTTTCCACTTAAAAAAAATTGGGGAGGGTACTGGAGTTTGAACCCAGGGGCATTCTACCTCCAAGCTACACCCCCAGCCCTTTTTATTTTTTATTTTTTATTTTAAAACAGGTTCTTGCTAAGATGCTGAAGGCCTAAGTTGCTGAAGCTGGCCTTGAACCTACTATCCTCCTGTCTCAGCCTCCCAAGTACTGCAATGAGAGGTGACGACCTGGCTCCATGTCAAATTTAAAATGTCATGCCAAGTTAATAGAAGATTTGGACTTACCTTGTTCCTAGATATTAGGTCTACTTTCCCTCATTGCAGTTAAAATGGCAGTCTTGATGAGGTAGAATAGAAAAGATAGAAATATTAGGCAGAAAGGAGACATTGGAAAAATATAGATTTAAAATTTTGAAAGTTCATAATCTAACTCCACCCTATAGGGTGTGTTCAGTCAGGCAGAAGCCTTAATGAGTCCACACCCTTAATCACAATGGCTCCTCTCCACACCTGAGATGCTTAATGTAAGTAGGGTGGGTGAGGAGGACAAAGGTCAGACCCCACTGCCTATCTGTTGCCAGAGAAACTGAGGACTAAGAGGAAGTCCTGTCCTCTCCTGTGCGACCTTACCTACCCCCTCCTATAAAAGAACTGAGAAAGCACGCGGACTCTCTCTTGCTCGTTTGAATGGATGGACAGACGTGTTCAGGGAGACTCGCTTCACCCTTCCTGAGATTACCCCCAACCTGTATCCCCACCTTTCTTAGACGACCCCCAACCAGTATCTCCACCTTACTTAAGTTAATTAAAACCTTTGCCTTTTTCTGATGGCACATGTTGAAATTCTTATTCATCATGGAAGCCAAGGACCCCTCAGAATTAGCATGTCTCCCATGACAGTCTGATGTTTCCATAGCAATAAGCAGCTTTACTTGCTAATTAGTATGACAGTACACTGTGAAATTTCTTCTATCCAAAGAGGACAGGTAATAAGATATGGCCTTTTTGTCAGCATAACCTTATATGACAGGAAGCCAAAAAAGCAAAATTTATCCAGACGAAACAGAAAGGGGAAATGTGCTCAGCCAAAGTGTTAAATTCAAGCTGAGATTTGGCAGAACACTGGGAAGAAAATATCCTCTACTGTTTTGTTATCACACACATATTCAGAAGACTGCTTAATAATCAGAAGGAATTCAGGCCTTGGTTTTGTAACGCAGTTTGGCAACTGGCATCTCTAGTAGCCAAGGTCTCTACATATCACCATCAGACATTATTTAATACTAATTTAGGGGACATATCAGTCTGCTGACTCAGCCTCACTACTTCCTGTCAACAACAGTGATAGTATTATAAAAACCCTTCACGTAGGCAGCAGTTATTTAACAAAGTAATCTCAACGCTCAGGAAATGGAGGCTAATCCATCAAGCTAAAAAGCTTACCATGTATCCACAGCAGCATCACAAAGGCCAGGTGCTAAAGCTCACTCTGATCTCTATTTACTCTTATTTTAGACCTAATTCTAAGCAGTATAAAAGTTTAATCTTATGACTCCAGATAAATAAGCAGAAAATTCGATGCAATAGAAGAAAGCTAGAATAAAGTTATAGAAAGTAACAGTGAGAGAAGGGCAAGAAAAGGACAGAACAAGCTTGCATAAAACTACAAAACCTGTGCTTGCCTGGAGTCATTTCAAAGAAGGGCACATTGCCCTATTTGACTTATTAGCCCCCAAATAATCCTGCATTGTTATTCAGGGTGGAGGAGCATCCCAAGCTATAAGAACACTTGATACCCTCTGTGGAGCCCTCTGTTTAAGAAGGCAAGGACACAATTACTTAAATTTCTATAGGAGTCTATTATAAGATGGAGTTGAAGCATGGGGAGTGGGAGGAGAGTGAAAGAAGGGGGGCGATGAGACCCAGAAAACAAAACAGATGTGGCTAAGAGTTCAGTTGTCATTTTAGCATATAGTACCATGAAGGGCTTGGGTGAGCCAAGAGGAATGAGTTAGAAGAGAAGGAACTGGAACTGCAAGAGAAGAAGGGGTTTGGGGAAGGCAACAGGAGAGATCACCGTACAAAGGAGATCGTGCAGTGCAGGTTGAGGTGGAGGGTGAGGGTCCCCACTGATTAGAATTAGTCTGCAATCAGCTGTAATTTGGGGATAAAGTAAAATTATTTTAATCTAGATCACCATATATCAATATCCAATACCAAAACTTTGATTTTATTTAAAAAGCAGGTCTAGCCGGGTGTGGTGGCGCACGCTTGTAATCCCAGTACTTTGGGAAGCGGAGACCGGAGGATCCGGGTTCGCGGCCAGCCTCAGCTCATTGTCTCTCTCTCTCTCTCTCTCTCTCTCTCTCTCTCTCTCTCTACCTAGTGAGGCCCTCTGCAACTTCGTGAGGCCCGGTTTCAAAATAAAGTATAAAAAATAGGGCCGGGGATGTAGCGCGGAGGTAGAATGCCCCTGGGTTCAATCCCTGGTACCGCAAAAAAAATAAATAAATAAAAATAAAAATAAAATAAAAAGCAGATCTAATTTATTTTGAGCAAGCATTATGTTGTGAACTAATGGGGACACAAGATGATAACTGGGAGATGGTGTTCACTTTCCAGGTGTGTTCAATCTAGAGACTGGGACAGTCACACGCACAAGTCATTCTAATGCAAGACCGTCTAAAGGAGGTAGGGATTTATTTATTGAGCACCTATCTCATTCCAAGCTGTATACCCAAGCATTTAAGCATACTTATATCTTATAGAAACCTTACGAAGTAGATAAACTATGTCACTTTCACAGGTGGGAAAACTGAATCTTAAAAATTCACTAACTTGCTGCATGCTGGGTTTTGTGCTGGGAGCAGGGAATCCTCAGTGGCCAAGACAGCCCCGGCCCCTCTATCACAGGGCTCCAGCCAAGGGGGAGATGGCTTTCCAATAGGGTCCCCATCTCAGGAAATCACCTCCAGCCATTTCAGGGGTCATCCTCATTCCTTCCCAGTGCTGGGAGTCCTACTGTCTAATGTTGGAAGGGTGCACACCTCCTCCACCTCCCAGGATGACCCCCTCTCCAGCCACCATCCCTCCATCCAGGATGACCCAGCAGCCTCCTTCCTGATCCCTTGAGGCCACTCTGGCCCCTGCTGTCCATTCTCAAAGTTGACCCCAGGTGCTTGCACCTGGGGAGAGTTTAGTGCACACTGGGGTGGCAATTGTTTGGTTTCTGGTCTAGATTTGCCCCTGGGCTAAGGTCTGATGGGTATGCAGAGAGATGGCTGATGACTTCTTGTGAGGGAATGAACAGGTTTCTCTGACACCTGCAGTTGGTTCATATCAAGGTAGGATAGAGGCAATCAAAAATAGGTAGAAAGGAGACATACAGGAAAGACAAGGAAATATTTCAGTTTGAGGTTCCGCATACCTTTCCAGGCCGGCCACTCCCCAAGCCCGTCTTTCTCCCAGGCCAGTCACTCCCAAACTTCTAGGAAATCTTAGAGTTACTGTAAATTCACTTACTTATGAAAATTATCTTGTGCACTGTTAATTAGCCCACCAATAAATAGATTAAATGAAGAGAAATACGACATTTGATGAATCCTATAATTTAAGTGATTTTCCAACATTATCTATGGATCAGATAATGGAGAAGTAGCCAGCCAGAGGATCCTGAGAAGGACCAAACTGATGTTATCTTCACATATGGTTCCATGCCCACCACTCACCAAGTTTCCTTTAAAAGAAGAGCCACAAGCTGGGTGTGATGGTGCACAATTGTAATCCCAGTACTTGGGAGACTGAGACAGGAGGATCGCAGGTTCATAGCCAGCCTCAGCTACTTAGTGAGGCCCTGTTTAAAAATAAAGAATAAAAAAATAGGGCTGGGGGTGTAGCTTGAAGGTAGAAATCTCCTGGGTTCCATCCCCAGTTCCAAAAAAAACAAAAAAGAAGAGTCACCAAGTGCTGTGTGCATGTATGTCACTGTCACTATGAAGTGCATTGTTATGAGACTAACTATAATGCACCAATAAAAGTGTAAAAAGAAGACAAAGAAGAAGAGTCCAAGCTTGGCATTGTGGTGCATACCTGTAATCCCAGTACTTAGGAGGCTGAGACAAGAAGTTTTCAGGTTCAAAGCCAGCCTCAGCAATTTAGCAAGACCTTCAGCAGTTTAAATGAATGAGACCCTGTTTCAAAATACAAAATAAAAAGGACTGGGGGGGGGTGTATCTCAGAGGTAGAACAGCCCTGGGTTCAATCTTTAGTAAAGAAAAAAAAAGAGCTCTAAAACCACCAAAACATCTCTTACTCTTGAGAGGGCCCACATTTGACCTTGAAGTGTATTCTTTGCTTTCCTAAATAAATCTCTGTGTCCCTACTGAAAAAGAAAAAAAAGGCCTCACAGTTCTGGAAATTAGAGAAGATAGATTCAAATCCCTCTCACTCAAAGACTCATTTCCTTTTCTGCTTTAACAAGTTAATTTCTTAGAGTTCAATTTTGTAAGCTGGGCGTGGTGGTGCATGCTTGTAATCCCAGTACTTGGGAGGCTGAGACAGGAGGATAGCAGGTTCGCGGCCAGCCTCAGCTACTTAGTGAGGCCCTCTGCAACTTAGTGAGACCCTGTTTCAAAATAAAGAATAAAACATAGGGCTGGGGGTGTAGCTCAGAAGTAGAATGCCCTTGGGTTCAATCCCCAGTTCTGCAAACAAAAAAGAAAGAAAAGAGTTCAATTTTGTTTATTTGTTTCATGCCAGATAGGATTTGAAGCACTTATTTACAAGGCCTTCGTCAGTTGGTCCATCGGAAGTTGGACCAATAGTAGATTGAGAGTGGAGGACCTCCTTGGAGGCTGGATACCTTTCCATTATCCCACAGTGTGACTGTGGAGAAGGGAGTTCACCCCGATATCATGTAGCACTTTGATCTTTTAACCCCCCATTTCCATGTAATTACAAAAGCAAGCTATAGTCTTTGAGGTAGCCCTGTATTGGAATATTTCTCCATGACTCGAAAGTAGGTTCTGGTGAGGATTTAGTACAGATGGTCAGAAGTGCAACACATTATGACCAGTATGTTCGAAAATACCTTCAACCTTTATGACTTTCTTTAACCTGGGCCCATATTTCACAGGTCTTCTTAAAGACCCAGAACCTATTTATTCTGGAAATGTCCCCTTGAAGCTTTTATTTTGGAATGATATATGTGAGAAACATACTGAGGTTTTGTTTATTGTTTCAGAGCCCAGGAGAAGCAGGTCACGAGGAGACATGCTGGTGCCTAGCCAGTGCACCTTCAGCCTTCCTTGGCTCAAAGAGAATTGCACAATGACGCAAGTTTCATAAGACTGTATGTTTGTGCGGCTTTTGGCCTGTGTCTGAACATTGTTTGCTTTTTAATCTTAGCTACACCTGAAAAAGTCCATTATGAAAAGTTTCTCCCTCCCTCCCCAAGGGTTCTGCTGTTAAGTAAAGAAAATTGTTCATTTTGGATAGATGACTGAATGCTACCTATAGTCAAGAAGGCGTACCATGAGTGTGTGATAAGTGTGAGAGCCCCAAAAGAATTATTTCAGAAAATTGGATGCATGTTCTTCTTGCTTAGTGCCTTTCCGTTCTTGATGGGGTGAATGCTTTGAGGCTTGATGCCGGGTGTGCAAATGCTGGTTTCAGTCACGCCAGGGACTTTGGAATTAACCTTAAATGCCACTTGCAAATGTCTGAAGTAATTTCTCTCCTTCTTTTCCTTACATCATTTATCTTCCTCCCCCCTTCCTCTACTCATTAATTTTCATCACTGAAATGGAATTTTCTGCTTCTGCTTTGGTCTATGTGCCTGGAACACTTTGAAAGAGAGATAACATAATTAGTCGAATAAACAGTACGTGGCAGAGTGAATCTCACTAGATCATTCAGTCTGATTTTTTCCCTCTCATTTAGTCTACTCCCAAAGTGAGAGAATTAACCAGTTCTTATGTATTTTAGATTCCTGGGAATGTTAAGATAGATGCTACATGTTTGAGAAAAATTGGATTGAGAGTCCTTTCCCAGTTTCTTCTTGGTGTTTGGGGGGCACCAAGGAGCAATCTTGGTGAATATACCTTTCCTTTGGGTTGGTCTTCCATGGACATTTGCAGATCGTGGAAAGAAGGCTCTATTTAATTAAGTAGTTTTTGGCTGATGTATATTTCTGAGATGGAACTGGCCTGGCCTCTGACAGCGGGACTATGCCAAACACGACTATGGGCAGACAGTGGAGATCTGGCTGCACCCCTCTCCTAGTGCATGCATGCTGGGAACAGATCTTTCCTTGCTTTTTGCCCCCTTTGTGCAGGGTTCAGGTGTAGGTGCTGATGTGGTAATTGCCCCACATAGATTTATTCATCCAACAAATATGTGTGGAGTGTCTACTTTGTGCGGGCCATGGCAGTATGCTTCAGAGATGTATGAAAGAAGAGCCGGCAGGGCCCTGTCTTGGAATGTGTTTCTGCATGCTGAGTGAACATAGCTTTGCCTTCTCTATTCCTGGGCACCAAAATATCTGTGATTCAAAAGAAATTTATGGATCCATTTATTTGTGCAGTCATGTTTTGACCCTTCCTTCTATGATGCGAACTAAACTTTACAAGAGTTGGAGATGTAGCTCCATAGCAGAGTGCTTGCCTAACATACGCAGGCCCTGGGTTTAGTCTGCAGCACTGCAAAACTAACTAACTAACTAACTAACTAACTAGATAGATAAATAATTAAACACAAAGATCAGTAAGAGTAGGGTAGCAGATGGAGGGGAGCCAATTGAAGAAGAAAATGAAAAGGCGGGCAAAGACTGCCTTTTGGGGCCTTGTCAGTCATGGTAAATGTTTGATTCAATGTCAAATACAATGGGAAGCTATGGAAGAAATTTTTTTTCTTTGTGGTGCAGGGATTGAACCCAGGGGCATTCTACCTCCGAGCTACACCCCCAGGCCTATTTTATTTTTTTATTTGGGAACAGGGTCTCACTAAGCATGAAAGAGGTTTAAATAAGGGGAAACATGGTCTTTGGTTTCTGAAAGCTCTCTCAGTTGTAAAAGTTTATAGTCTTAATCTAGACAAAAGCCGGGCGTGGTGGCGCACGCTTGTAATCCCAGTACTTTGGGAGGCGGAGACCGGAGGATCCGGGGTTCATGGCCAGCCTCAGCTCTCTCGCTCTCTCTCTCTCCCTGTCTCTCTCTCTCTCTCTCTCTCTCTCTCTTTCTCTCCTTAGTGAGGCCCTCCGCAACTTCGTGAGATCCAGTTTCAAAATAAAGTATAAAAAATAGGGTCGGGTGTTGAGGGCTGAGACCCATCTTAGAAGCGCACTGAGATTATCATCTTGGACCAGTCCAGTTTGGATACATGGTATCTGGCTGGGTGGG
>PVJS01065302.1:0-10016 GCA_004027185.1 Glis glis
AGCACTTGGTGAGCTTCTCCCTGGCTCCCTCCCCACTCCCTCCCCTTCCCACACATAAATGAAAATGGGAATATAGCCAGAAAAATAGGTCTTAAAGAGTGAAGGAACACCAAGATCTTAAGCTGCTATTTTACTATTAGATTGGAGTTCAAAGGAGAGTAAATGCTGTAGGGGAATGAAAGCCACTTACCAGGAATCCTGAAAGGCCCACTTAAAGTTAGAAATCATGAATTTACAGCAGGACCAGTTGTATTAGCTGTATTCAGTTGTATGAGTGCTATCACAGAGTAGGTTGAAAATTGTAATTATTTAGGGTTGTATTTTGCCAAATGAATATGATAAAGGGAGAAAGGGGAAAGAGAGCTGGGAGTCAATACAAGGATCTGATTATAATGATTGAATTTAAGCTTGGTAAAATGAAACTGGAACTATGAAGAATTAAGTGATATTAGAGAGTTATGCATTTGAAGAGTAGGTAGTCTCAAAGGATGTTATAGTGTATAAGAAATGGTAAGCAGAAAATTTAGGAAAGAGAGGTGAGAGAGTAGGTTCAATTTAACTGACATTATGGAGGGGTTGTAGTTCTTGGTAATGATGAAGTCTAGGATTTGACTATTAAAATAAGTGGGAAGTGCAGGGTCAACTTCAAGTTCATTGAAGGGAAGGGATTTTAGGGACTTAGAGGCTTTGGCATAGGAATGATCAGATGTATGAGTGTTGAGATTTCCAGTAATGATTACAAGAGTAGTATTAGTATTTAAGTGAGCCCAGAGCTATGCTTTTCAAGATAATTCATTGAGAAATGGGGCAATGACAAGTCATCTATAGCTAATATGAGATTTGTAACTGGAATATTTTTTGGATAAGAAGAGGAGTAGAATGGTTTGAAAGTAGCAATGAATAGTAAGTATGCATTTAACTCATTCTGTAAGTCCAACAATATGAGTGATTTGTGGGGGAAAGCCACCACTTTACAGGGTTGCAAGGGAGATAATGTCCTCAGAGGATAATCATAATTAAATCAAAGCAAAAAGGTAATAGTAGATCAAGATTTCTGTTTCAACACTATTTAAAATTTTGGCTGGATACTTTTTCTTGTGGAAAGGACTTCCCTGTGCATTATGTGTTGTTTAGAAATGCCCCTGCCTCTGCCAAGGAGATACCTATAACAACCCCACTCCATTCTAACCCACAATGTCTTCTGGACATTGCCACATATCCCCTGGGAGAAAATCACCTTGGGTTGAGAGCTACTGTGGTAAGTCATCAAAAAGTTAAAGAGATGAGAATTTTTTCCCCAGGAATTTGCTTAATTTGGTCTTGATAATAAAATTACTTTCATCTTAGATTATTTCTCCTATTGAAAATATTAATAAAAATGATGTAAAATGTGAGTCCGCCCTTAAGAAATAGATCATATCAGTTCCATTGTGAAATCATATATTTTCCCTATGAATAAAATGTGATTATCAAAAAAAGAGCAACATACTTAATTTATCACAGAGAGGGTAGACTTCAAATTACTGCCTTCCACTGCAATTACTCAAGTTTTAAGTCACTGTCAAATTTACCTGAGATTTCTACAATGTCCCTATTACTAGTTTATTTCCACCTAGTTTGGCCTTTCTTCCCACTCACATTCTTTTTTTTATGTTTTAAGAAAAATAACCCACTCACATTCTTTACACTGTGCTCAGGGTAAATATAATCAGGCCATGTTGCTCCCTTGATTAACCCCAAACCATTTTGATTTCCCATTACATAATGAATAAAATGGAAAGGCTTAAAGGCTTAAAATGATCTACAGGCTCTACAGGCACCAAATGATTGGGCCCTGCCAACTTCTCAAACACACTTGAGACTACTATCTTCCTTGGATCATAAAATCCAAACATAATATTTATTTTCTTCAAACATCAAAGTGCAAACTCTTAAGTACTAATGCATTGTTTTCTCTTTGAAGAATTTCTTCCCTCACATTTGCTCTTCATTATTAATATCATAGTTCAAGTATTACTACCTCCGAGAGTCTGTCCTTCATCACGCAGTATAAACTTGACACCTCCATACCCTGAGCAAGTGGCTGCCAGTCTATCATTTCACCCTGTTTTAGTTACTTCATTATATCTGCCACTACTTGAAGTTATATCATTGGTTTACTTATATATTTACATGTACAAAATACGCAAGCTCTGTGAGGGCAGCAACCTTATCTGCCTTGTTTGCCAATACATTCTGAACATCTGCTACATAATGCTGAATTACTTCATAAAACCTTGATTGGTAAATGAATAAATGAAATAATTTGTAAAATAAGTTTTGCAATGTTTCCCTCCTCTCTTTTCTGTTCAATTCACTGTAATTTAAGTTGGCCAAATTTTTCAATTTTAATCCTGCTATTAATTTACACACAGAATTCCATCTTTGGGCGAAATACCAAATAGAATATTGTGAAGTATTGTACTAAGTAAAAAGAAAAAAGGAGATCTTGGCCTGGCCGCACCAGCAGCTGGTGGCATTGTGGCTTCCACAGACCGCTAGCTAGGAAGCCAGTGACCTGTTGTAAATCCAACAACTGGAGAGCATCAGCAACAAAAGTGAGCAGCAACTCTCTCCAATCTTGAAAGAGTTTGAACAGTGGAGGCAGTAGTGGCAATGCTGCCATCTTGGCTAGGCCGCGCCGGCAGGTACCAGCATTGCAGCTTCCACAGACCGCCAACATAGAAGCCAGTGATGTGTTATTAGTCCAGCAACTGCAGAACATCTGTGGAGAAAGTGAGTAGTGGCTCACTCCACGCTTGACTGAGACCCAAATAGCAGTGACAGCAGTGGTGGCGCCATCTTGGCTGGGCTGCACTGGTGACTGCCAGGCCAGCGACCTGTTGTGGGTCTGGCAACTATGGATCATCAACTGCAAAAGTGGATAGCTGTTTGCTCCATGCTTAACCAAAACCTGAATGCCCGGAGGCCTGATGAGTACCTGCAACAGCAGCTGAGCCCACCCCCTCCCCCAGAGATTAAGTGCAGCACTCAACAAGACTATAAGTTAATGAGCCACCCCAGGGGGAGATCACCCACAGTATCAACAGGGACTTGTATAGCAAGCAATAGAGTCACAGGGTCTGAGACTTTGCAGATCAACCCTGTGGAGATGGGGGTAGGGTCTGCTGTAAGACACAGCAGAAGCATGGATAAGCAGACAGCCCCGGTGACATTCAGGCAAGACATCTATAGCATGCAGGTCGCACTGCCCTTGCAGGGTTCTCAGGGATTGCCACAGGACACACACTCATGATACATGGGGAAAATTAGACCAACCAATCATTCTCTGTGGAAAACGTGGAGGTCTGTGTTTGTATAGAATCGGGTCAAAGCGACATCTGTGGCTTCAGTAGGCAGACAGACACAGGCACTGGGTCGCAAGCTGGCAACACCCGCCAGATATAGATATAGGGACAGGCCCAGTAGAGGAAGTGAAGACTCCCTACTGAAGACAGGCTTGCAGTGGGAGGGGCACCAGCAGCACTGGGTGCCTACAGGGCACAAACAGTCCAGCTCATACCTCTGAGTCTATTCCCTATTACGAAGGCAAAAGACAGGTTCCCAAACTTTAATACCTGAACCAATCAACATCACCAGTGCAACAGGCACAAGGGTTCCTTGTGACTATCTACAGGCAAAACAACAGTGAGGGGGGATAGTGGACATAGATTTCAAAGTCAGTTTCAAAGGGTAATAAACACACAACTAAGAGCTGAGAATTACCATTCAGTAAAGTTATTCATCCTGTAAGGCTCACCAAGTAGCAAATATCTACCTCCAGAATAAGATACTATAAAGGGAGAGAGATTAGACATAGGAACACTACAGAGTGAGAGAGAGCTACCAAGGGCAGCAAAGATATAAACTTAAGAAACCTGAAATCATGAGAAGGAAGAATAATAATGAAACAATGAGCTCCCACAACTCCACAACAACAGAACCCACCAACACAAAAGTGTAAAGATTGCCAGGTGGAACATTCAAAACTTTAATAGTAGAAATGATACAGGATTTCCAAAAAGAATTCAGAGAGAGCCTGAAAAACTGATGGATCAAATAAACAAAGAATCCGACACCCTGAACAGGAATCAAAAAGAAGCTCTGAAGGAAGTGAAGGATGCAATAATTGAAATGAAGGCATCAATACAAACTATCAACAATAGACTAGACCACATGGAAAAGAGAATCTCACTCTTAGAAGATGACCTCTGAGGAGAGGATTCAAGATGGTGACAGAATAGGAGCCCCTGAACGAGATTGTCTCAAAATTGCCTCAGGGGCACAGAACTAAACAACATTGCACAGTCACAGAAGAACCAAAACCTAAAATCCAGTAAGCTGAGTACGACTACACAGACACAGAGTCTACCAGCTACAGAGTCCCACAGAAAATGGCAATCCCGTGTTGGAAAGATTGGTAAGGAGCCATCTTGCCCCGGACCCTACAGCCGAGGCAAATAGCCCCTGGCACCACCAGCAAATTGGGAGGAAAAACTAGAGCAGAACTCTGTGAGTGGTGTGGGCATCCCAGTAGCAAATCGTGAATACCCTTCAAAGACTGCCCTAGCATGGGTGCACCTCCCCCCACCGTGCTACGAGCCCATGCAATCCCTGACACCCACGCATCAGAGTCTCACACCAGCCAAGATCCTGGTGGCCCCCCCGCACCCGGCCTAGGCCAGCCCCAACATCCCACACGACCCAGACAGCCAGCTGAGCCCACCTAGGCCAGCCGCCACATCCCGCACAACCAGGGTGCTGCCCACGCCCCACATAGGCCATCCTTGCAGTCCTGCACAAACAGGGTGGCCCCCCCACCCCACCCAGGCCAGCCCCAACACACCACACGACCCGGATGGCCAGTTGTGCCCTGCATAGGCCAGCTGCACCATCCTGCGCGACCCGGGCAGCCCCTTCACGCCCCACCTAGGCCAGCCGTGCCGTCCCATGAGACCAGGGTAGCCTCCCATGCACTACCTAGGCCACCCATGACATCGCATGTGACCCGGGCAGCCCCCCACACCCTGCCTAGGCCAGCTGCGCCATCCTGCATGACCCAGGCGGCCGACCCCGTGCCCGGCCTAGGCCAGCTGCGCCATTCAGTGAGACCCGGGTGGCCAGCCACACTGTCCCGTGTGACCAGGGTGGCCCTCCAAGCCCCAACTTGGACCCCCATGCCCTCCAGCGCTGCTACCTGAGACCCAGAGCCTGCACTTCTCTCACCTCTGTGGGAGCCTCTATGCCGCGCTTCAGAGCCCGGCTACCCCCCGGCGCTGCCACCCGAGACCCACAAGACCTTGCAAGCTGCCTCAGAGCCAGGGCATGCTCCAGTGCCACCACTCGAGATCCAGGAGCCCACGTACCTCACTGGGGCCCATGTGTGAACTTCTGCGCCATGCCTCAGCGCCCATACATCCTCAGGCACCGCCACCCAATACCTGGAGTGAGCACCCTCCTGGGGCACGTGCAAGATATGCAGCGCCTTGCATTAGCACCCGGGCAATGTCTGGCGATGCATCCCGAGACCCGGAGCAAGTGTGTATCCCGTGGGGCCCGGGCAACCCTCAGTACCTGCGAATCAGAGACTTGGCAACTTCCGGCACCATCACCCACACCTCGGAGCCCACATCTAACACCGCACCTCAAAGTGCACCTCACATGCCAACACCCAAGCTCCAGAACCTGCGTGCCCCCCACAAACACACACACCGCGCCCCAGTCAACCAGATAGGAGGGAACCACAGCCTTCAGTGTACTGACCCAACTGGGTCTACAGGCACTATCAAGAGGTCTTGTACATAGAAAGGAAGATGATGTGGAGGCAACAGAAACACAAAACTGAAAACACTGAAAATACAAGAATAAGGAACAGTAAAGAAACAAGAAACACAATGAATCAAGAGAGATTACTGATTTTGACCTACAGGAAATGCAAGATGGAGAATTCAGAATTTTGATCGTCAGAATCATGAAAGGCCTCAAAGAAAGCAGAGAGGACATGAAGAAGGAAGTTGAGGCTCTAAGAAAGAATCAGAAAGAAACACTGAACAAAATGTAGGAGTCAATAAATGAATTAAAGACTTCAATAAAAACCAACTCTAGTAGGTTCAACCACATGGAAAACAGGGTATCACTCCTGGAAGAGAGTTCATTCAAAACTGAAAGCACAGTCAACAATATACAGAAGATATTACAACACACCCTGACCATCCAAGAAATACAGGCAATACAAGACATCCTAATCTAAGGATAAAAGGCATCAAAGAAGGATTAGAAACACAGACCAAGGGTATAAGAAACCTCTTCAAAGAAACAATTTCAGAGAATTTTCCAAACATAGAAAGGATTTGGACATTTATATACAGTAGACATACAGAACACTGTTAGGACAGGAACAAAGAAGGACCTCCCCACGCCATGTAATAATTAAAATATGTAACATAGAGGCCAAAGAAAGAATCCTAAAAGCAGCAAGAGTAAATGAACAGGTGACATACAGGGGCAAAACAATAAAAATAACCCCAGACTTCTCAACCCAAGTCAGGAATGCCAGGAGGGATGGGTATGAAGTATTCTGGACCCTGGAGGAAAACAACTTCCAACCAAAATGGATATATCCAGCTAAACTATCATTTAAAATTGATGGAGAAATAAAAACATTCCATGATAAACAAACACTTAAAGAATTCATGAGGACCAAGCCAACACTGGAGAAAATCCTAAAAGAAATAAATCACAAAGAAGGAAAAACAAGCAATTTTCAGAACCACAGGAGAGGTGAACTCCACCAGGAAGGCAACTAAACAAGGAGATTTGTCACTGCAGCAAACAGAAAATAGAACTCAAAATGACAGGAAACAAAAACCATATCTCAATAATAACATTGAATGTCAAAGGACTCAACTACATAATTAAAATACATAGAATGGCAATGTGGATTAAAGAGAAAAACCCAACTATATTCTGCTTACAAGGAACTCACCTTCTAGACAAAGATACTCATACGCTAAAGGTAAAATGATGGAAAAAGATATACCATGCAAACGGAGATCATAAAAAAGCAGGAGTAGAAACGCTTATATCTGACAAAAAACTTTAAGCTAAAACACATTAGAAGAGACAAAGCGGGTCACTTCTTACTAATAATAGGAACAATCCAACAAGAAGATATAATAATAGTAAATATTTATGCCCCAAATGTGAGCGAACCCACATTCATAAAACAAAGTCTTTGGGATATCAGGTCCCAAATAGACCAAACACAATAATATTGGGAGACTTCAACACACCACTAGATCAATCCTCCATACAAAAGATGAATAAAGATTGTTCAGACCTAAAGAAAATCATAGACCAAATGGATCTAATAGACACCTATAGATTATTTTAACCAGCAACACCTGAATACACATTTTTCTCAGCTACCCACAGAACATTCTTCAAAATAGACCACATACTGGGTTACAAAGCAAGTACCAGCAAATTCAAAATATGTGACATAATTCCCTGCATCTTCTCAGATCACAATGGAATGAAACTGGAATTCAACAATAGGAAGAAAAAAAGTAATCACATAAGTACATGGAGACTGAATGATACACTTCTGAATGAGGAATGGATCAGAAAAGAAATAAGGGGAGAAATAAAAACATTCCTGGAATTAAACGAAAATAGAGACATGACATACCAAAATTTATGGGAAACGTTGAAGGCAGTGTTAAGAGGAATATTTATAGCACTGATTGCCCACATAAGAAAAACAGAAGATATCCAAATAAATAACCTAATGACAAACCTCAAGGATCTTGAAACACAGGAGCAGTCAAATCCTAAAGCCAGTAGGAGGCAGGAGATAACTAAAATCAGAGCAGAAATTAATGAAATAGAGAATAAAAAAACAATACAAAGAATCAACAAAACAAAAAGCTGGTTCTTTGAGAAGATTAACAAGATTGACAAACCACTCGCTAACCTAATCAAAAGAAGGAGAGAATCAACCCAAATTACCAAAATCAGAAATGAAAAAGGGGACATCACCACAGATAGTGAAGAAATCCAGAGGATCATCAAAAACTACTTTGAGAATTTATATTCCAATAAAATGGAAAACATGGAAGAAATCAAAAGATTTCTAGACACATACAACCTACCTAAATTGAACCAAGAGGATATAGAACACATGAATCAACCAATAGCAGGCACAGAGATAGAAGCAGCAATAAAAAGTATTCCATCAAAGGAAAGCCTAGGACCAGATGGTTTTCCAGCTGAATTCTACAAAACCTTTACAGAAGAACTAAAACCAATACTTCACAAACTATTCCATGAAATTGAAAAAGATGGAATACTTCCAAATTCCTTTTATGAGGGCAGCATCACATTAATACCAAACCCAAATAAAGATACCTCAAGAAAAGAGAATTACAGACCAATATCATTAATGAATATAGACGCAAAAATTCTAAATAAAATACTAGCCATGCGCATTCAAAACCATATTGAGAAAATTATACACCATGACCAAGTTGGTTTCATCCCAAGAAAGCAAGGCTGGTTCAACATATGCAAAACGTTATTCACCCTATAAATTGAACTAAAAACAAGAATCACATTATCATTTCAATAGATGTGGAAAAAGCATTTGATAAAATTCAACACCCATTCATATTAAGAACTCTACAGAAAATTGGAATAGAAGGAACATACCTCAATATCATTAAGTCAATATATAAGAAACCCAAAGCCAACAACATATTGAATGGGGGAAAATTGTCAGAATTCTCTTAAAAACAGGAACAAGACAAGGAAGCCCACTATCACCACTCCTTTTCAATATAGTCCTTAAAACTCTTGCCAGAGCAATAAGACAAGAGAAGGATATCAAAGTAATTCAAACAGGAAAAGAAGAATTAAAATTATCTTTATTTGTAGATGATATGACCCTATATTTAGAAGACCCAGAGAACTCAACCAAAAATCTACTAGCCTCGCCGAACCACACAACCAGGCGGCCAGCAGCACCCTCCCACGTGGGACCAGGATGGCCCCCAACAGCTGTCTTCATGTGTGACCAGGGCAGCTAGCTGCGCCCAGTCTAGGCCAGCTGCGCATTCCTGTGCAACCCAGGGTCAGACACGTGAACCAGTGAGACACAGGCGAACAGCCGTGCCTTCCAGCAGGATCAGGGCAAACAGCCGTGCCCAGCCCAATCCAGCTGTGCTGTACTGTGCAACCCAGGAGCCACTGTGCTGCACCTCAGAGCCCGGATACCCTCTGAAGACGCCACTTAAGACCCACATGACTCTCCACATGGCCTTAGAGCCAGGACATGCACCTGCACCACCACCAAATTCCAGGAGCCCAAGCACCTCACGAGGGCCCGCGTGTGATCCTTAGCATAGTGCCTCAGCACCTGTGAACCTTCAGGCACTACCACCTGATACCCAGAGCTCACAACCCCCAGGGCCTGTGCGAGATACGCAGCACTGCACATCAGACCCTGAGCAACCTCCAGCGATGCCCCCGAGACCCGGAGCACGTGTGCACCTGCGCCTCAGAGACCAGGTTTCTACCGGCACCGTCACCCGTGCCTCGGAGCCCACATCCAACACCTTGCCTTGAAGTGTGCCTCACGTGCCAACACCCAAGCTCCGGACCCTGTGTGCCCCCCCCCACATACACACACCGCACCCTGGTCAACAAGACAATGGGAACCACAACCTGCAGCGTACTAACCCAACAAGGGACCAACAAGAGGTCTCATACAAAGAAAGGAAGATGATGCGGAGGCAACAGAAACACAAAATTGAAAACATCGAAAACACGAGAATGAGCAACAGTGAAGATACAAGAAATACAATGCATCAAGTGAGTTTACTGATACTGACCTACAGGAAATGCAAGAGGGAGAATTCAGAATTTTGATCTTCAGAATGATGAAAGGCCTCAAAGAAAGTGTAGAGGAGATGAAGGAA
>PVJS01065303.1:0-10018 GCA_004027185.1 Glis glis
AAAAAAAAAAAAAAAAAAAAATTAAAAGGAAGGTGCATGACACAATGACCAGCTTGTATTGGTTTATTCCATATTGTCCCTATTTTAAAACTAAAAGTCCCGAGTCCTGGGGATCCCACTACACAGACCCAAACTAAGTGGTCACCCTAGCGCCAGCAATCCTTAAAAAGAATATCAGCTCAGAGCACTCCATTTAATTGAGTTAAGCAAGGTTTTAGTGAATGTGATACTATGTGTAAAGTACTGTGCTAAACAGGAATCAGTCAGGGTCCAGGCAGGAGACAGATGTTACTGTCAAACTGAGTAATTTATGAGTAGTTTTATAAACAGGCTATTCACAGAGGTGTGGACAGAGTCAAGGAAACCAACAACACTAGAGAAGTATGCTTGGCTAGTCACAGTGGGAAGCCACGTGTACCTGAAGAGGAGAGGCTGCCTGACCTGAATTCACCACAAGCCCTGACCTTCCTCCTCCACCCGCCAGATGTGCACTAGGCTACCATTGTCCCAAGCCCGCCAGAAGGCTGAGGGAAGGACTCTGATAATGGGGTCTGCCAGCATCCCCAGCCAGAGCCAGGTGGTCTGGAGGTGCCCAAAGAAGAAGCATGACATAAGGGTATTTTGAAAGAAATGCTAAATGGGAGTACTGGGAGTGATGACATCGTGGGTAACATTGTTATTTTCTTCTTCACTGTGTGTTTTCAATGTATGGCCATGGAACAAGAATTACTTTGGTCGTTTGAGCACAGCGTTCCATGTCGCATGTTCTTTCTGGCTGTAGCAGGAATCCTGCCTTGCTGGCATCACCTGTGTTTGGATCTTTACAGTCCTGCTAATGCATTCTGTGACTGTATTCATCTTTTTCAAAACCATTTTAGCACTGTCAGCTTATAAAAAATCTTGTAGTTAACTAAAGCCAGCCCCCTGCCTTAGCAATTTAAAATCTAAGGGAAAGTTTAAGGCAGTACTTCAGGCACACATCAAGACGACTCACCAGGAGCAAAACCTGAGCATCAGGTCTAACTAGTCCTTGCAGAAGGAAGCAAAACACCAAGCTACTAGTTCTTTATGCTTCCTGACCTAATCTGCTTTTAGTTAAAAAGATATATATATATGTATGTCTTAGTCTATTTTGTGTTGCTAATAACACACACCGCAGACTGGATAAGATATAGACATACAGATACAAATATAGATATATGAATATGAGGTTTATCTTGGCTCATGGTTCTGGAAAGGTCAAGGGGTCACATCTGGTGATGGCCTGCTTGCTGGTGGAGTCCTGAGTTGGTGCAGGGCATCACATGGCTAGAGACAGGGAGCACACAAGACCTAGCAAAGTGGCTTTTATAGCAGACCCATTCCCAAGGTAACCCCTGAACCCATTAATCCACTAATCACATGAGTGGATGAGTCTATTTATGGGGGATGTCCTAGTTTAGATATGGAATGCCCCCCACCCCGTACTAAAGGCCTGGTCCCCAGACTGTGGTGCTATTAGGAAGTAATGAAAATTTTAAGAAAGTTGGAAGGAGTTGGTAGAATACTTGCCTAGCATGCTTGAAGCCATGGGTCCATCCCTAGTACCACAAAAGGGGAGGCTAGTGGGAGGTTTTAGGTCGTTGGATACATTCCCTCAAAGGGAATCATAGGACCCTAGTGTCTCCTCTTCCTCTTTTTCACATCCCAGCCCAGCCAGGAGGTGAGCAATTTTACTCCATCACATTCTCCCTGCTAAGATATTCTGCCTTGCCACAGACCAACCAATCATGGATTGAAACCTTCAAATCTATGAGCCAAAATATTTCTCTTTATAAATTAATTATCTCAGGTATTTGTTATAGCAACAGAAAGCTGAGTAATACAAAGGCAGAGCCCTAATCACCTCTTAAAGGTCCCACCTGGCCAAGTGTGGTGATACAGGCCTGTAATCCCAGTACTTGGGAGACTGAGACAGGAGGATCGCAGGTTTGAGGATAGCCTCAGCAACCCAGAGAGACCCCATTTCAAAATACAAAATAAAAAGGGGTGAGGGTGTATCTCAGAGGTAGAATGCCCCTGGGTTCAATCCCTGGTACCACAAAAAAAAAAAAAAACACTCGGTTCCACCCCTTGGTATCTCATAATGGCAATTTAATTTCAGAGGGAACAGCCCATATTCAAACCATAGCACCATATAAATATGAGATTATTTTAGTCATACTATTTGCCTACACTAGCTTCATGAGAATTCCTCCCAGTTTACTCTGAAGCCACCTGCTCTTACTGAAGATGAGCATCTCCATGCGTTTCCAGCACGTATCCATTCTTGTCAAAGCGAGAAACCAATAAGCCAGTTACCAAGCAGAGTTTAACTGCATGTGTAAACTGTCTTCAACTTCTCACTAGCCAAGGAGCAACTTGGGTTTACAGAACCAATGTAAAAAGACTCAGCCATGGGATCCCCCAGCATGGTTCCCTGATATTATCCTTTCCACCACCATAAGTCCAATGCTTAGAGGTTCAAATTCTAATAAATGTATCGTAAAATTAGATTTCAGAGCCAGATGTGGTGGTGCACACCTGTAATCCCAGTACTTGGGAGGCTGAGACAAGGAGGATCACAGGTTCGAGGCCAGCCTGTGCAATTTACTGAGACGCTGTCTCAAAATAAAAAATTTAAAGGGCTGGGGAATGTAGCTCAGTGGTAGAGCACCCCTGGGCTCAATCCCCAGTGCCACCACCACCAAAAAGAAAAAAAAAGATTTTATTCTGATAGCATTGACCGCAGAAATTCCTCACACAAGTGCAAATTGCAGCAGCTTATGGTTCATGGAAAGGCCACAAGTTTTCATGTGAAGGGCACTTGTTATCTTTAGAAGGATTTTGATCAAGTACTCTGAGACTCCATTCCTTTTTTTGTAAAGTGGGTAGAATAATGTTATAAGGATTAATATACTTTCCAGAACGTACCTGCCACTAAGTAGGCTCATCGCTCTCTTCTTCCCCTCATGTATGTACACTTAGATACATGGTTTCAGTAACCTAAAGAGCCATAGTTTCAGGAACATTGTTTAGTAGCTAATTTTAATAACTTAAGAAATGTATTTTCCATAAAATGTCATAGAACTTTCAGAGGCCTTGGCTCACCTCTGCCTCCTGGATGCCAAGTAGCCATTTGCAGATACCTGGGATGAAGTGAGGCAAATATGACATTCTATGGGACAAAAAATTTCCAGAAGCATGAATTTTCAACCTATCTGATGTGCAATAACAAAGTCTATTCAAGTGACAGGCAACCAAGTGTGAGAAACAAGTTGGGATATTACACCTTTACAGAGAGGAAATTTAAGGGTTCCTCTCAGACACCATAAAGAGAACTGCTTGTCCATACATGGGGCAGATTTGCAATACACAGCCCTTCCTAGGCTTGAGCCCACCTGTTGTTAAGGAGTATGAAACAGCACAAACAATGAGGAAAACTATCATCTCTCTTTGCAATTCTAACCAAGTATCATTTTCTTTTTCCTTTTTTCTTTTTTTTTTTTTTGGTGCTAGGGATTGAACCCACGGGCATTCTACCTCTGAGGGCATTCTACCTCTGAGCTGTATACCCCCCAGACCTTTTTAATTTTTATTTTGAACCAGAGTCTCCCTGAGTTGCTGAGGGTCTAATTTTCCAAGGCTAACCTCGAACCTGTGATCCTCCTGTCTTAGCTCCCCAAGTACTGAGTTGATAGGCATGTGCTACAGAGCCTCGCTCATTTGTTTTTTCAAAGCCTCGCGTTTTCTCTCTCTCTCTCTCTCTCTCTTTCTCTCTCTCCACTCCATTTTCATACTCCCCTACACACACCAAAAGAAATGAAAATTTTCAAGTGCCTCCACTTGTTATATTGTGTTTAATATAAGCCCTGAGCAGACACAGATTCTCTTTCTTGAATTTTCACTGACAGACTGCTTCCAGCTGCCCTGGGGGGGTGGGGGTGCCACCACAATTACACAGTGTTTGCTGAGGACTTCAGCTGCCACCAGGAGCTCAATGTACTCAGTGAATGCTATTTAGCGAGGCTAGTGGTAAACGGTGACAAATGGTATTTTGACTTTTTTTTTTCTGTGTCTGTGGTTTTAGGACTGGCTGGTTTCAGTCTTGCTGGCTCTTTCTTCTGTGTTACCAACCTTTTCCACATTTAAAGCCTGTTACTGCCTCTCCTCTGGGCTTCTAGAAACAAGCTTGGTGCTGTTAACAGAAGCCATTTATTGTTTAGATGCGTCATATTTGAAACTACTAGCAAATTCTGATTTTAGAGTCAATCCATGCTTTGGCATGTGTGGGTTTTTTGTACTTTTATTGGTGCATTGTAATCATACATTGGAGTGAAGTGTGGAGCGATACATTCATTCACGCACACAGCACTCGGTGTGTTTCCCTCCGCACCCCACCCGGCTCCCTCCTCCGCCCTCCCTGTGCTAGTGAGGTTGATAGTGGTACCTTCATATACAGACATAACGTTATTTGAACTGTTTCCTTCCTCGAGCCTCCTTTTCCCTTCCGGCCTCCCTCCCTCAATCCCCTTCCACTATTCTACTGGTCTCCTCATTGATCTGAAGTCCCTTTAAAATGAATTTTTTCTTCAACTAATTAAAGAGTTTTTCTTCTTCAGAGCGTTATCACTCCACTCACGTGAAATGACCCTGGACTGTTACTTCTTTTATCTCTGGTCACACCCAGTAAAAGTAGGCTTGTTTGCATATGATTAGCCATAGACTGAGCCACATCTGAATGAGCCATTCCTGCCAGCCTGGCGGGTACTTGGACTTCAGGCCACTCCTGTCACCTCTGCAGCCCCGGAGCTCCTTCCGCAGCTCGTTAGCCTCAGTATCCTGCTCTTGCCTTCCTTCTCCTTACACAGCTTCTTCCTCCATCCCTCTTGGTTCTAGAACATTTCCAATTATTTCTGCCTCAAGGTTCTGAGCTCAGAGTGTTGGCTGATCTAAAATATGGAAAAGATGATGAGAGCCAGACACTAAGAGGCCAACTAATTAAATTGTTCAAAGAGCCCAAGAAAGGACATTTTCTCTTCCACTCCTCCTGAGGAGTCTGAGACTCTTTCTCATTAAAAGGGAAGTCGGTTTCACTGAAGCGTTGTCAAGGAATTCCAGAAAGCCCTAGAAGTGAAAGCTCCAACTGCCGACTTAACTTTCTGCTTCCAAATGTAAAAAGACCTGAAAGTATTTCTCTTTCAAAGAGATGTCATGGATTCCGGGTCCTTTCTGCGCACTTCTCCGAATCTTGTCCACTCCAGGACTCAAGGTCAGGCAGCCACTGGAAGTTGAAAAATGATTTTCCTATTATCCAAAGCAGGCCTGGGGTACAATCCATAGGCAATCTAAACCATTCGCACAGTCCCACTCCAATCCATTAATTTAGTAAAAACCTAAATGTACCCAGACCTCAACCTAGTCTCAGTTCTATTTTCCTCCCCCCCACCCCTGTACTGGAGAGTGAATGGGGGAGGGGGTTTCTAGCTCTGAGCCATGCCCCCAGCCCTTTTTTAATTTTTTATTTTGAAACAGGGTCTCACTAAGTTACCACACACTGGCCTCAAACCTGTGATCCTCCTGTTTTAGCCTCCCAAGTGCTAGGATTACAGGCATGCACCACCACACCTGGCTCTCAGTTCTGTTTTCTAAACCCAGGTCCAGTGGCACAACCTCCCGAAACTCTTCTTTCCTCCCCCTTTCCAGGCCTCCTTTTGGGATTAAATCAGTTTAAAAGAAGCTATATAATGTCTCCTGCATGCCTACTCAGTCCTGTAGGCTAGTCAAGCACGTAAACTCAGAAATTACAACAGGAGCCAGATGTGGTGGCACACACCTGTAATCCCAGTACTTGGGAGGCTGAAACAGGAAGATCACAAGTTTGAGGCCAGCCTCTGCAACTTAGCAAGACCCTGTTTCAAAATAAAATATAAAAAGGGCTGGTCGTGTAACTCAGTGGTAGAGTACCCTTGGGGGGGACGGGGGAGGAAGGGAGGGAGGGTGGGAAGGAAGGAAGGAAGGAAGGAAGGAAGGAAGGAAGGAGGGAGGGAGGGAGGGAGGGAGGGAGGGAGGGAAGGAAGGAAGGAAGGAAGGAAGGAAGGAAGGAAGGAAGAAAGGAAGGAAAAAAGGAGGGCTCCTAACTTCAAGGAGTTTGAAGTTCAGACAGAGCTGTAAATCCAATACTTCTTCCAAGACAGACTACTGGAAGAGACCAGTAGAGAGGGAATGCAAGGACAGTCTGTCTAGTCACAACGTGCTATAAGAGCAAAGAGCTGCAATGTGCATGCTCTGCAGAGAGGAAGAAAGGTAGGCTTTGTGTTCACAAGAACATATCACTGGAGCTATCACTGGAGATGGGGCTGGAAATGAAATCTGACACCAGGCCACATAGGACTTTGAATGTCATGGTAATACTGGGAGGTGATCCCCCTACCCTAAAAAATAAGTTAAACGTGGTCATTTAGAGTGATGAGTTTACCAGGAACATTATTGTCTTCACTGTGTGTTTTCAATGTGTGGGCATGGAACAGGATTACTTTGGTCATTTGATCATGGTGTTTAGTACTAGGCATGCTATTTGGCTATAATGGGAATACTACCTTGCTGGTATTGCCTGTGTTTGGAACATTACACTTTTGGTAATATATTCCATGATTGTATTCATCTTTTTCAAAACCACTTAACACTTTCAGTTCAAATAAATCTGGTAGTTAACTAAAGCCTCCAGGTCTTTTTCACATGCAGTGTTTGCATAAATCACGGATCTCCTATCCTATTTTCCTCTTTGAGCAGTTAAGATATAAATCCTTCTTGCAGCTATTAAATAATGCTAGTGTATTTATCTAAGCAACCAGCATGCTTCTGAAAGTGGACCATCATGATCTAATTCACATATAAAGAATTCCAGGAACAGGGTCAGGTGACCCTGGCTCCCTCTACCTCCCATCTTTCTACCACAGAGTCACAAAAATATTCCTCGAAATATTGCCTTCTCCAAAAATTAATATGTAAAAAATTCAAGATGGTTGTAACCTGTGTAGGATGTATAGGAAGATTGGTAACATTTTAATTCTTTAGAGTATGTTTGTATGTATCAAGTCTTACATGAAAAAAATTTAACTGTATAATTAAAGTAATATGCAAGGCTGATTTAAAGTGGAAAGAATTTTTTCAGTATCCCTTGAATTTAGAGTAAAAAAAATAAAGGTAATGGAAGCCAGCTATAGAGGTGCACACCTGTAATCCCAGTACCCGGGAGGCTGAGACAGGAGGATCACAAGATCCAAGGCCAGCCTCAGCAACATAGTGAGACCCTGTTTCAAAATAAAAAATAAGCCAGGCGTGATGGTGCACACTTGTAATCCCAGTACTTGGGAGGCTGAGACTGGAAGATCTGGGTTCGTAGCCGGCCTCAGCTACTTAGTGAGGCCCTCCTCAACTTAGTGAGACCTTGTTTCAAAATAAAAGAATAAAAAAATAGGGCTGGAGGTGTAGCTCAGAGATAGAAGCCCCTGAGCTCAATCCCCAGTACCGCAATAAATAAATAAATAAATAAATAATAAAAAGGGCTGAGGTGTGACTCAGAGGTAGAACAGCCCTGGGTTTAATCCCCAGTACATGAAAAAAAAAAGGAGAAAAAAATCAGGAGACAGAAAGCATTAAGAAAAATGTAAGAAAGGAAAAAGCAATTTGAGATGGAGAAGGAAATGAAAGAAAAGAGAAAGAAGAAATAGTTTGAAAGATAGGCAGAAACAACAGGAATGGGGTCTGGGATGTAGTTTAGTAGTAGAGCACTTGCCTGGCCTGCATGAGGCCCTGGGTTCAATCCCCAACATCACAAAACACAAAAATAGAGGGGGGGAGGAGAGAGAGAAAGAGAGAAGGGAGGGATGGAGGGAGGGAAACAAAAAGGAGGAAAGAAAGAAGTAGGGTTGGAAGCAGGATTTGGTCCGATGGGAATGGTGGTGAGATCGGGTTAGCAGATCAGCCAGTGAAAAAGTATGGCTGTGGTGAGTACCCTAGCACCAGAGTGATGGAGACACAGGTGAAGTGATGGAAATGTGTTTCAAATCCTGCAAGAACTGTCAGCCAATTCATCCCGCCCCTTGGCCATTGACTTCAGTCACCCAAGGGAGTCAATCCTCCGCTGTTGTCTGGACTATGTGACCCAAAGCCAGGAGGTACTGACACTAAGGTCCTGCTGATGCATCTAGCCAGGCATTCCCTCCTGGCTGTGGGTGCACATTCTCCATCCGCACAAGGTGTCTCCCAGGTGACTCAGTAGCTGTCCGTCCTTCTCATTCCCCAGGGCCTGAGCAGCAGCAGCCTGCCTAACCATGAGCACGCAGAGCCCTGCAAGCTTCAAGAGGAACCGCAGCATCTTTCCACTGGCACCCGCCAGGTAGGTGGGCAGTGACAGCCCAGGGCTTTCTTGGCCACGCTGGCAATTCTAACTTCAGAGTGAAAACAAGGTTGCCCTCTGCCCTGCGCAGTGTGGCAAAAATCAATTCCAGTAGAATTAAAAAGTTATACGTTTATTTTTAAATGAAACCATAAAAATATACATGATTCATATAAGTGAAAAAAGTGTGTTGGTTGGGGGGAAAAGGCATAAAAATATCTACAACCCCAAGCCAGGCACGGTGGTGCATGCCTGTAATCCCAGAACTTGGGAGGCTGAGATAAGTGGATTGCAGGTTCAAGGCCAGCCTTAGCAACTTAGCAAGACCCTCAACAATTAGTGACACCCTCTTTCAAAACTAGAAGTAAAATGGGCTGGGGGTATAGCTCAGAGGTAGAATACCCTGGGTTCAATCTCCAGTACAAAATAATAATAATAATAATTTTTTCCTTAACCCCTGCCTCTAAATCTCCAAATTGTTGGTCCTTTTTTTTTTTTTTTCCCAGTACTGGGGATTGAACCCAGGGGCATTCTACCTCCTAGCTACACCCCCAGCCCTATTTTTTATTCTTTATTTTGAAACTGGGTCTTGTGAAGTTGCGGAGGGCCTCACTAAGTAGCTGAGGCTGGCCGCGAACCCAGATCCTCTGATCTCAGCCTCCCAAGTACTGGGATTACAAGCGTGCCACCACGCCCCGCTTGTTGGTCCTTTCTTGACTAGATAGATGGCTCTTTGGCGACTCGATTTTAAGAGCAGCAATATTTGAGTCACGAGATTCCGTTTCCGGTATTTCAAAGTTCAGTAGGCTGAGTCTGAGATTAATTCCACTTGAAGGCCTCCCCTCCCTCCTCATCTCAGGCCTGCCGTGTGACCCTGGGGACTGTTTTTGGAGTAGGACTCTGCTCCTTTTGCAGTTTACTGCTCTTCCTCTCTGTGTGGCTTCGGATCCCTCTGGGGTTGCGGGAAGGAAGAGTGGAAGGATTAGGGGAAAGGTGCTTGGACTTAGGCGGCGCAGCTGCGATCCTATTTTGGCAGTCGCATCCTCTGTCCGGAAGGAAGGGTCCTCCTTTGTGGGCCCTTCAGGAGAACTCCGGGTGTCCTCATTACACTGTCGCCTGATGCACGGTGGGGCCTTCGTCTCAAAGCCCCATTCCCAGGCTCCTGCCTAGCCACACCCATCGCAGTCAGCACCTACTTGGCCGCAGCACATTCTTACGTCCTGGACACTCCAGACCGGGAGAATGGAAGCGGCTCCCTCTTCCCCTTCCCCTTACTGGGGCAGGCTGCTCCAGCAAGACTGTCCAAATTCTCTAGATGAAAAGTAAGGACAAGTTTTTATGTTCACACAGGCTCCTAAACTCTGGGGATATGTGGCACAGGTCTGTAGAGGCAACAGCAGGATTTTTTTTTCCTGCCTTTTTCTTTTTTTTTTCTTTTCTTTTCTTTTTTTTTTTTTTTTTTTTTTGTGGTACCGGGGATTGAACCCAGGGGCATTCTACCTCCAAGCTACACCCCAACCCTATTTTTTATACTTTATTTTGAAACAGGGTCTCACCAAGTTGCAGAGGGCCTCAAGAGGTTGCTGAGGCTGGCCTCGA
>PVJS01065304.1:0-10015 GCA_004027185.1 Glis glis
GAGAGGAGAGGAGAGGGAGGAGAGGAAGAGGAGAGGAGACTCTTGCAAATATTCACACAGCTTGCAGGGCCTAGAATCTTGCCAGATTCCATTAATCCTGGTCAGCAATGCAGAAATAAGAATAACAAAACATGCTTAGAGGCCAGCTTCCAGTTTTAATTTAAACTAGGAAAGTCTTTTAATTCTGTGTGAGGTGTCTAAGGAGCAGTAGGGGTGAACTGGTAGACTAGACAATTCTGACTTAGAAAATGAAAGCTGAGCTAAGATCTCTATGGATGAATAAAAGCTCAAGACATCTGCTGTTTTCCGCTTGGCACACTCCAGGTGTTTCTGCAGGGATGGTGCTTGAAACTTTTCTCACTCCTCGACCACCATCTTTAATGCTCCACTCCATGACTATTTTTTTTTCAATTTCCTGGCTTGCTCCTTCTGTAGAAAATATACCTTGACTCTTTTGCTTATTTTATGCTCTGTGAGCCTTTCTGGATCCATGTTGACCTTATAACCCAAACAGACTGTCTTGACCTTCATCAGGCTCATTTGTTTAGTGACAAGTTCCTTCAGAGTTTAAACCTTAGACCCAAGGCCATTGCCAGATTTGGGGGTCAGGAGACCTCCCTGGACATTGTTCACAGCCTCATGATTCTCCTGGATGTCTAACTGTGTAAAAGAACCTGTGGTCTTAGGGTAGTGTTTCAGTGGTTCCAAAAACATCAACTGTGTTTTCAAAGAAATAAAAACAAAATAGAAAATGAAGAATAATTTAAGTACTTGAGGAAGAACTGATTCATCATTTTTAGGCTAAGTGAGATTAGTCAGTCACAAAAAGTGAAAGGTCAGATGCTTTCCCTCATATGTGTAAGCTAGGGAGAAACTGGGACACAGGAAGGACTCCAGACAGAGGAGGAGAAACCTTAGTGGAGTGAGGGAGGGGACCTAATGGAGGGAGGCCTGAGGGGGAAGGGAAACTTGTAAGGGAAACATTTCAATGGACATGATGTACATTCACAAATTTATCAATGCCAATCACAATATCATGCACAGGGAGGGCGAGGGAGTAGGGAGGGAGCTGGGGGAGGGCTACTGAGTGCTGTGTGTATGTATGTCTCTATCATTCTGAACTTCATCATGATGTATGATTACAATGCACCAATAAAATAAAGTAAAAATAATAATTATCATTAAAAAGTTATAAAAATATTTGAGATGAAATACTATTTCTTTCTACAAGTGTCTACAATACTTTGAAAAATGTTTTACTAGTCTTCCTTCTCTGGTCTAAGGAGACTCTCAATGGTGACTAGAGGACTTCTGATCATTGAATGCTTTGGTGTGTTTTTTAGTTCTCATCTCTATCTCTTGGCACCAAATGACTCTGGCAATATCTGCAGGAATTATCAGGGCTTTGGAAAAATGCCCACAATTGATGTTTTTTATATCACTCACAAGCTGTGTGTGCTTGGGCATGTTACCTAAACAGTCTGAGACTTACTATCTAGCAAAAATAGGGGGTGATAATAACCATTTTGTACTATTGTAGTAAGAATTCAATGCATATTGGAATTCTTCCCTAGGACACCTAGGACAGAATTGTGCTGGGTAACAACATTCTCAAACCGTCTTATTCAGTTAAGTAAGGAAAATATAATCTTTATTCTTACTCGACCATTTATTATACTTTTGTGGGCATTATAGAGGCTCATACAAGCAACAAGTAAGGAACATTTTTCCTTTTTTAATGCTCTCGTAATCCTGGATTCATTCATTAAGGTTAGCTGCTCTAGCAGTATTTAATATACTCTCACCATTTACAAAGCACATAATAAATACTGACAAAATTTTCTCCTGTGGGAGAAGTTAAATTGCTATTTTACTGTAGGGTAAACTTTGCCAGTAAGGTCATATTCAGAACTAGATGGAACTTTGAAGATGAAATTTAACTCAAACTATAGAAAAATACTAGCCCCTAAAAAGTAGCTCTTAGGTAAATTGTGTCCACCTAAACTGTTTCAAACAACTAGTACTTGCTACACAGGGCTCTGAATGCTATTGCATCACCAGAATCTTAATTCTAGGATATTAGCCCCATGCTCATCTTGTGAATTTCTTGCCCCAGCCCTAGAATCAGTCTTTTCTCCAAGTAGACCATTTTATATTCCCATAAAGATAGGAAAGTGTTCAAAAATAAAATTAACCAAACAAAAAATCCATAATAATGAGGGTATATCAAAAAGACACTGGAATCAACTGTGTGAAAGAGCTCCCAAAGATCAAAACTGAAAAAAAAATGAGCTAAATATTAAGTAAGGCAGTACTGGATTATAACCCCATATATAAAATAAACACCTGAAATCTACAAAAATATTAACAACTGATTGAGTAAGTTGGAGAGTAGATGCAAATCTCCTATTCAGAAAAATTCCAAGTAATTTATATAGATACTTCACCCACGAAGAAGTGAAGCAGCTCCTGACTTCTTAATATGGGATTCACAAAGAGAATTCCTTTAAATGAAAAGAGAACTTGTTAGAAATTAAATTTAATTCAGAGATTTAAAATATCCCCCCAAAATAAACACCCAGCCTAATGATTTGAAGGAGCATTTACCTAAACACTAGAGAAACAGATCATTACTAGTTTATACAAATTTCCAACAGTAGAGAAAAAAGAGACACTTCAATTAAGTCTGTGAAGCTAATACACCTTTGATAACCAGAGGTTGTCAGGGTAGTATAAAAGAGAAGAGTGACAGTTCATTCCCTCTCATGAATAAATTCGTAAAAACCCTCAGCAAAATAGTATCCATCGAAACCCAGCAATGTATAACAGAGATCACAATTCATGAACAAATTGGATTTACTGTGGAATCAGGGTGAGTTTAAATTACAAAAATCTAATGATAAAAATCATTCCATTCATTGATTAAAAGGATGAAAAACAGTGATTATCTCCATAGATTTAGAGATAAGCATATGATAATGGCGAACATTCATTCAAGATATCTTAACTAATAATAAATAAAAAGACTTCCAGGGCTAAATGAGAAATGTGTGCATGTATGATTCTGCTAACCTGACACTTATCAAATGTATAATTACAATGCACAAATAAATGAATATAATAAAAAATAAAATATATGCAAAATGAAAAAAAGACTTCCTTAATCTTATGAGCTTATGTACCAAAAATCTACAATAATGTGGTTCCTAAATAAAGACAATTGAATGGTTCTTGAAATCTCTTTCTATTTAACAATATATCAGAAATATTTGCCATTATAACAAATGCAGAGAAAAAAACTTTATTAAATGTTTACAGTTCATGAAGCAAGAAACAAAATATTGGTGAATATTTGCATATAAATTTTCTAAAATAAGAAATACTCCAAAGGTGCTACAAATTCTTATAATTAAGAGGGATGTTTACCAAGGTGACTACTTGTATAATCAATACATAAAAATCAGAAACAATATTATATGGTAGCTACAAATGCACAGTGTATTTTGTAACATGATATGATTTACATAGTAGGAACAAAATTTAAGATGTGTAGAAATGTAATTCATCAAAGAAGTACAAGATCTTACTGCAAAGTTGAAAACCAAATATCAAAGAATATTTATGAAGACCATAATAGGTGAGGAAATACACTTTGTTTTTTGATTAAAATGTCAGTATTTTACACATGATTTTCCAATAGCGTTTAAATTTTTAGTATCTATAAAATTCCATTGAACCATCATCCTTTCTTAAGGAATTTGAGGTTTAAAATTATATAATAAGATGAGAAATATAAATCCACTTCTGAAATGGAGTGCAGCATGGAAGGAGACACCCTACATGATATTAAGAATAATTCTAAAACTACAATAGCTAAAACACCTACTCAGAAAGCTGGAAATAATTGGTTTGTTAATAGAAAATAGGTAAACAGAAAATTAGAGGCACAGAAAATAGAGGCATAGAAATATTTTCACAGAATATGAAGATGGGAATTTCATATATGAAAAAGATCTATTTTGCCATTTGCTGGAGAAAGATGACTATGAATTAACTATGCTTGGACACTTGGGAAAAACCTCTGCAAATGAATCCTTACTTCATACCATATGCAATATTTTATTATAAGTGGATTAAAATAAACATATATGTGAATAGGAAAATGAAACAAATTGGAAGAGACTATAGGAAATATCTTTATGAAGGGATCTATCATTGAAGATCTAAAATATGCAAAAACCTAAACTTCATTTGTATTGATTTGCTCTACCCTTTCCACATACTCAAACCACATTCCACCCTTCCTAAATCCTTAGGCCTTCACCATGTTACCCGCACTTCTCCTCTTCCCATTGCCACCATCTAGAACATACGTGCCCTTATCCTGTCACGTCTGAAAATCTTGCCCATCTCCCTTCTGTGCTGAATCAAAGTTACTCTTCCTTCACTGTAATTCTACTTTTAAAAACGTTTTAAGGATTTACCATTAATCATCAAAATATTTGTGTGTGTGTGTGTGTGTGTGTGTGTGTGTGTGTGTGTGTGTGAGGGTGTCAGAGTACTGGGGATTGAACCCAGGTGCATTCTAATTCTGAACTACATCCCCAGCCCTATTTTTATTTTTTATTTTGCAACAGAGTCTCACTAGGCTGATGAGAGTCTCACTACTTGCTGAGGCTGTCCTTGAACCTGTGATTCTCCTCTCAGCCTATACTCTCCTATCATGCCTGGCTCAAAATATGTTTAGATCCCCCTTTACCTTTCCCTGAGGTCAGAAACAACCTACTGAAACCATAGCATGCTGCATAGGTCTGTCTGGGAGAAATCTGTGACTATATGTGCCTGAAGCACTAATGGACATTCAGCGGGAGAACCTTGTGTCCACTCAAGCTCCCTGCAGTGGGGATGGGGTGGGATCCCTGCTGTGGGGCTATGGATTTGAGTCCTGGCCCTGAGGCCTGCTCTCCCCTCGTGTGAGTGATCCTGGGTCCCCTTGGCCCAGCAGGGGATAGGGGACAGGCTATGGTTTGGGTTTGAATGTCTCCCCAGAAGCTGATGCTTTGAAAGTATGTCCCAAGTCAACAATGCTCAGAGGTGGGGCTTTCACACAACAGTATACTCATTCTTCTTAAAATCATAGGGAATATTCTCTGGCATATATCACAGAATAAGCTTTGGAAAACTTAAGACTGGAATCATACCAAGTGTCTTTTCAACCACAATGAAAGGAAACTAGAAATAAATAACAGATTTGTAATGCATGATTAAAAAACTGTGGTAATACACACAATGGAATTTTACTCAGCCATAGAACAGAACAAAATTATGTCATCTGCAGGAAAATGGAAGGAACTAGAGAATATAATGCTAAGTGAGATTAGCCCATCTCAGAAAGAGAATAGTTGTATGCTTTCTTTCATATGTGGAAGCTAGAGAGAAATTGGGAAACTTTTAAAAGAGACCTCAGATAAAGACATAGAGACTGCAATGGAGTGATGGAGGGGGTTTAGGAGAGGGAGGGGGAATAGGAACATAATGAAGGTAATAGTTCAAATAATGCTGTGTACCTAAACAAAATGATCAATACCAATCTCAATGACATGTATGGGGAAGGGGAGGGACAGGTGGGATGTATTGTGTGCAAGGGTTGTATGCATGTATATACTATCACTCTACCTCATTATGATGTATAATTATAATGCACCAATAAAAGCATACAAAATAAACAACAGAAGGAAAACTGGAAGATACACAAATATATGGATGGTAAACAAAACATTCTTGAATAACCAATGGTAGAAAGAAAAAAATCAAAAGAGAAAATACAGAATATCTCCAGACAAATAAGAGTTAACACAAACAGCAAAAGTTATGGATACAGCAGAAACAGTACAGAGAGAAGCTATTGTAATAATGAAAAAGTACATTAAAAAAGAAGAAAGATTTCAAGTAACCTAACTTTACATCTGAAGGGACTATGAAAAGAATAAGAGGATCCTATAATTATGAGGTGGAGAGAAAAAATAAAGATTAGAGAGAAAATAAATTAAGCAGAGTAGAAAACAACAGAAAAAAGTAATGAAAGCTGTTTTTTGGAAAACATGACAAAATTCATAAACCCTTAGCCAAGTTCAAACAAAGAGAAAAACTGCAATAAACAATATGAGAAATGAAAGAAGTGATATCGCAACTGATGCCAAAGAAATAAAAAGAGGTGTGAGAGAGCATTGTGAGTAATTATGCATCAACAAATCAACTTAAAACTGGACGAATTCCTAGAAAAGCATAATCTACCAACACTGATTCCTAAAGAAATAGAAAACATGAACAAGCCAATAAAGAACAAAAAGAGTGAATTACTCATCAAAAACCTCCCAACAAAGAAAAACTCAGGACCAGAAGACTTCATTGGTGAATACTACCAAACATTTAAAAGAAAATTAATTGTTCTTTAATTAAGTTCCAAATTTTCTTAAATTATTTTAAAAAATGACTGAAGGAGAGAGAACACTTCCAAACTCATTATATGAGGTCAGCACTGCCCTAATACCAAAGCCAAAGACATCACAAGAAGAGGAGCCTCCAGGCCAACATCTCTGCTAAATATCAGTACAAAAATCCTCAGCAAAATACCAGCAACTTGAACTCACCAGCACATTAAAAATAGACAAGGTAAGGAAACCACCTAAATTCCCATCAACAAATGGATGGATAAAGAAAAGGCAATATATACATAAAATGAATATCATTCAGCCTTAAAAAATATGAAAATCTTGTAATACGTAACATAACAGCTGAACTCTGAGGACATTATGCAAAGAAAAATAAGCCATTTGCAGAAGGAAAATACTGCATTATTCCACTTATATGAGGTACCTGAAATAACTGATAGAAATAGAGAGTAGAATGTTGGTTGTCTGGGATTTGGGAAGTTGAAAACAGCAAGGTTTTGTTTGTTTTGTTTTATTTTCGTGTGTGTGTGTGTGTGTGTGTGTGTGTGTGTGTGTGTGTGTGTGTATAGTATTGCTTATTAAATCCTGGGTGTAGCTGGGTGTGGTGGCACATGCCTGCAATCCCAGTACTTGGGAGACAGAGACAGGAGAATTGCAGGTTCAAGGACAGCCTCAGCAAGTAGTGAGACTCTCATCAACCTAGCAATACCGTTTCCAACCAAAAAATAAAACAGGGCTGAGATGTAGCCCAGAGGTAGAATGCCTCTGGGTTCCATCTCCAGTACCACAAAACAAACAAACAAACAAACAAACAAATAAATAAATAAATATCCTGGGACATTCTATCCCCGACCTACACCCCCAGCCCTTTCTATTTTTTTTTTTTTTTGAACCAGGATCTTGCTGGATTGCTGAGAATCTTGCTGCATTGCTGAGGCTGGCTGTAAACGTGTGATCCTCCTATCTCAGCCTTCCAAGTACTGGGATTATAGCATCCACCACCATGCCTGACAGCAAGTTGTTTTTCAAGAGGCATGGTTTCAGTTACATAATCCAAATATGTTCTTGATACCTGATTGTAACATTGTGCTTAAACTTAACAATATTGTATTGTACAATGAAAAACATAAGAGGGCAGATCTTCTGTTAATTGCTCTTACCAAAATTTATGTGTTTGTGTGCATGCCTGCACGCACATGTGTGTATGCATATATATAAAGTATAATATATGACAAGATTACTATTTAAGAAATATTTTGAATTTTTGTGTGTACTAGATTATTTTGAGCCATATGCCAACACAAACAGGATGACTGATAATACCTGATAAACTGGGGAACTCAGGTGACAGCCAATGTTTAGCAATAGATCAGTTCTCTATCACAGAGAACTAAATAGTTTCACTATATCACATAAATTGCAAAATTATGGCTACCTAGCAAACTGTAATAATTTACTATAAATCAGAGCACAATATGACAAACATCTCTGACTGCGTATGTCTCTATCACCAGTCTTAAAAAAGACTCTGGCATCTGTGGGAAGATGTGAATTTACTGTTGTCATAAAGAACCATTTGTAATGCATATTTGGTGTCATGAGAATAATAAAACCACATCTGAGGGGCGATAATTTGTCCTAGGATTGGCACAGCTTCTAAAGGGCTGTGTATATTGCACAAATAGTGCACATTCTCAGTACTTCAGTTTGTGAAATGAGGGAAATTAGTGTTTTAATCATAGTCAAAATGTTATAGCAAGTGTAGTTGGGGCATTGGTAAGTCAGGAATTCTATTGGGAATTATCATTATTAGAATAACCTTTATTTCTTTTATACGTTTAGAGAAATTGAAGAAAAATGCAAACCAAGCAGAACACTGGAATTTTGAAAGCATTACAGGAGTCTCTGTTTTGCTGTTCCTCTTTCCTTAGCCTAACGCAGGGAGGAACTTCTATTTTCTTTGAAATGCTTTCAGCTGAGTGACTCCTCATCTCAGTTCATCTCAGTCTGTAAACCTTGGGGTCTTTAAGCCTATATTCAGTCTGTTCCCAAAGTGGAATATTCATTATTTATTTGTTATTTAGTTTTTATTCAACACATATTTTTGAGTACTAAGTATAAGACATTAACATAGAGTGATGAAGAACTCTTATACACTGTTGGTGGGGTTATATATCATTACAACCACTATGGGGTTCAGGATGGAGGTTCCTAAAAGTCTGTGAATGAAACCACCATATGACCCAGCTACAACACTCCTCAGTATCGTTCCAAAAGAATTAAAGACAGAATACTATAGTGATGCATGCATATCTATTTTTATAGCAGCACAATTCACAGGAGTCAAATTATGGAGCCAAATTAGGTGTTATAAGAATGGATAAAGAAAATGTGAATATACACACAGCAGAATTTTACTCAGCCATAAGGAAGAAGAAAATTAACTCATTTGCAAGGAAATGGGTAGAACAGAGACTATTATGATAAATGAGTTCATCCAGTCTCAGAAAGGCAAGGGTCATATATTTTCTCTCATATGTGGAATCTACAGAGAAAATAGGAATCAAAAAGGAGTTAAATAAGGAGAGAGACCAGTATAAATGAGGAGAGAGACCAGTATAATAGAGGAATGGGATGGTGGGAGGGACATCGAGAGGAGAAAAAACAATCGATGAAGGAATCAGTTCAAATAATGGAATTTTAATATGGGAAGGTATCATTACCAATCTCACAAACATATGTGGGGAGGAAGGAACTGGCAGGGGATGAGACGTTGAAGGAAAATACCAAATGATGCAAGCATGTATGTTTGTAGTTTGTATTGCTTTGAACCTATGATGTATAATTGTAATGCGCCAATAAAAGTAGAAAAAATTTAAACAAACAAAAAGTAGAGTTAGTCCAACATATAGGCACAGGTAGAAACTTTCTCAACAAGACCTCCAAAGCACAGGAAATTAAAACAAGAATTAATAAGTGGGATAGCATTAAACTACAAAGCTTCTGCTCATCAAAGGAAACCATCAAGAGCCTAAAGAGAAAACCTACAGAATGGTAGAAGATATTTGCAAGCTATCCCTCTGACAGAAGTCTAATATCTAGGATATACAAAGAACTTCAAAGGCTCTACACTAAGAAAACAAATAATCCGATCAAGAAGTGGGCAGCTGAAATGAATAGACACTTCACGAAAGAAGAGATACAAATGGCCAATAGGTACATGAAAAAATGTTCAACATCATTAGCAATCAGGGAGATGCAAATCAAAACTACTCTAAGATTTCATCTGACCCCAATAAGAATGGCAAGCATTAAGAAGTCAAACAACAACAAATGTTGGTGAGGATGTGGGGAAACTGGGTCCCTTCTACACTGTTGGTGGGATTGCAAGCTAGTTCAACCACTATGGAGATCAGTGTGGAGATTCCTCAGAAAACTGGGAATGGACCCACCATATGACCCGGCTATACCACTACTGGGTATCAAACCAAAGGGATTGAAACCAGAAAACTACAGTAATATATGCATACCCATGTTCATAGCAGCACAATTCACAGTGGCCA
>PVJS01065305.1:0-10015 GCA_004027185.1 Glis glis
AAAAAAAAAAAAAAAAAAAAAAAAAAAAAAGAAAAGAAAAGCCTGGAAATCAGGCATACCCAAGTACTGGGGTTTTGTAAACCAGGCTATAGTTTTACGGAAGGGAATAAGATGATGAAATTATTATTATTTTTAAATACACTTTTATTGGCACATTGTAATTATACATCATGATGAGATTTGGAGTAACAGGAACATACATGCACACAGCACTTGGTGTGTTTCCTTCCGGATCCCACCTTGCCCCCTCCCCTTCCCTGTACATGTTACTGAGATTGGCACTGATAATTTTGTATATCTGCATAGCATTATTTGAACTGTTTTCTTCCTCAAGTCTCCCCCACCCCATCCCTCCTTGAGACCGCCCTCATCACTCCACTGGAGTTTTCCTCCTTTATCTGAATTCCCTTTTGTTTCCAAGTTTCTCACTAGCTTCCAGATTTTATTCTAACAGCTGTTTATAAAGGAAAATGAGGTTGGCTTGCCTATCAGAATGTCTTATGAGCTTTAACTTCCTGCCCACCAACCACTGCTAATTTCCTCCACTATGATAAACAAGCACCTGAGGGTTGCAATAGCCCTTACTTATGAAGGGGCAGAAAGCTGAGAAAAGCTTTGAAGGAGTATCTGATTGTCGACAGTTGGAAAAGGTGTTGAATCACTTTCTCTTTTTTTGTGGTACCAGGGATTGAATCCAGGGGTGTTCTACCTCCGAGCTACACCCCCGGCCCTATTTTTTATACTTTATTTTGAAACCGGGTCTCATGAAGTTGTGGAGGGCCTCCCTAAGTAGCTGAGGCTGGCCGCAAACCTTGATCCTCCAGTTTCTGCCTTCCAAGTACTGGGATTACAAGTGCGCGCCGCCACGCCCGGCTCCCCTCTCTTAATTGTCCCTGTGACAGGTCTGCATTAAGGTTTAGGAATAATGGTAAGGCCTAGGGCATATATCAGAAACTTTGATGAGGCAGAATTATATGGACCTTGTCCATTGATGAGTGGTAAGAATAAAGAAATTACAAATAACTTTTCATAACTAACAGGAACCAATGTTGGTTTTTGAGAAAAGGTATTGAGTTAAGTTTTCGCATATTGAGCTTAGTTTGATATATATTTGGGACACAGAGGTAGCACACCCAAATGGCAGTAAATAAAATGATGTGGAGCAGGACTTGCCAAGCTTTGGCTGTAAAGGACCAGATAGTAAATCTTTTAGTCTTTACAGGCTAAGGTCTCCATCACTACTCAGGTCTGTGGCTGTAGCTTGGAAGCAGCCAGAGATGATACGTAAACAAATGAGCATGACCGTGTTTCAGTAAAACTTTGTGAGCACTGAAATTTGAATTTATATAATTTTCACATGCCAAGAAGTAATATGTTCTTTCATTTTATTTTTCCAACTATTACAAAATGGCAAAAAACATTCCACACTCACATTTTGTACAAAACCAGCCGATGAGTCAGATTTGCTGACCCTTAATTTAGAAAAACATCTGGCCTGCAGATAGGAATATTTTTATTATCAGCACATACAGAGATGTCTAAAATGATGGCTGTGAATGCAATCATCCCTTTGGGGATTGATGGAGAAGAGTATGGCTAAGATATGACCAGGAGACAACCGGAACTTAAAGCACCAGAGTCAAGGAAAATTCTATATTATAATTTTATATTATGTTTTGTAATAATTCTATATTATATTGTGATGAATAGCCTCAAATCATTATTTTGTATATGTATTAACTGTGCAAAATATATGCATTAATACTATACTATGAGTGCTTCTGGGTTCCTCTCATTGTTTTCTGTATGTCTTAGTGTTTAGTGGATCATCTGGAAAAGAGATTGAATATAAAAAGTATGTCTAAGGGATGTATGGGTAGCAAAAATTTTAAATATCCTTATTTAGAGATGTTTAACACCTGAAGTTTTGGCTGTTTTGTATAATCTGTGTATTTAGATAAGCAGAAAGGAAACTAAATAAAGTAGAATATTTGAAATAATTTTCAAACCAAGTAAGAATAAAAATATTTGTAATAGCAATATGGCCCATTAGCAGCTAAATTTAATTTTCTCGTGCTCTTGATGATGTTACATGTTTTTGTTTTTCCTAATTCCTGATGTTGAATAGTGATTAGTTAAAACCACATTCATTAATAAAGCCCCTAATCATTAGATTGGTTTTAGTGAACTAATCCCCAGATTTCCCCAATACAACATTTCTCCTTTCGATTTGTAAATTGTCAAAAACTATAACAGAAATAACAGTAAATTCATGCAGTTCTGTAATGAGAAAAGATTCAAGTGTAAATAAATTTAAAAGTACTATTAGGACATATTTATAACTTAGTTTTCATTAAATAAATGCTGGGAAATAAAGGTGATTATGGATTTGCAACAATGATCTATTTCTGCAGTATCTAGTATTAAAATGTCATTATTCTTACTAAAAAGGAAATCGCTAAACAGAGTCAGTTATCTCTTCAGTGAAGCCCATTTTGAAAGAAGAAAGTCAGTGCCTGGTTATTCATTTTAAAAATAAATGAGATTGTATTTTTCTGATGCTTGTCTGAGTTAGAGAAATATGGTCTTAACTATCTTTAGGTTAATAAAATGACACTATACTATAAAGTAATGGATAGTTTTCAAAATAGAAATCCTATATACTTAGCTGAAAAAATAGAAATAAAGGTATATATCTATGTTCATTGCTTGGCGACAAAGCTTCTAAGTACAAGGTATGCTTCGAAATTACTTATGGAGAGTTTTGATTTAGTAGATCCGAGTTGGTTAGGCATCCTTAAAAGCTCCTCAGTTGCTTTCTAACATGCGGCTCAAAATGAAGGAACACAGTTGTGTTACGTGTGTGTGCATGCATTGTTTTGTTCTTTTATTGCATCTGGCTTAAGATAATGAACATGAAGAACAGTACAAACCTCCCACCCCTTTTTAAATCTTTTTTTCTTAACAATATGGAAGTAAAACACAAGCCTTTTACTTAGTAGCATTGTCCAAAATTGAATTATCAGAGTTGGAATGAAATGTGGAATTCTTTGCATTGCTGGTCTCAAAACGAATGAATTTGCCCACAAGCAGAGAACAGGGTAGCAGCAGCTGCCAATAATCCTTTTATCTCTCTGGATCTGGGTGGAGTAGGAGACTTTGATGATGCTGGCATCGACACAGTGTGCCAATGCCAATACCAGCATCACACAAATCTTCTCATCCACTCTACCCCATCTGTGGTCCCTCCCCAAGTGCCATGGCGAAGGGTTGCCTCTGAAATGCCCCATTCCCGCTCAGTCCTCTCAGAGTTCCTTCATGTCATTAACAGCTGCCAGGAGAGGGCCTGGTGTTTGCCAATTACTCTTCAGGTTACTCTAAACCTTCTCATTTAAAGATCAGCATAATATTATGACATACCTATCATCATCATCATCATCATCATCATCATCATCACATTCTATGACAAATAAGAAAACTGAGTCTCAGCAACTGTAAAGTAACAGCTAGCAACAGAAAGTGATGGGGCCAGGACACCAACTTTGTTTACTATAATCCTTTGCTTTTATTCCTGGGCCACACTGCCAAATTTACTATGTTAAATCACCCATCATGTGGGGTCAATCTCAAAAATATTTCTGCATATGAAATACTAGGATTTTTTTCTGGTATAATAGGTGCTGCTTTGTGCCAGAAGACACAATTTTAAAATAGGATAGGTGTGGCCAGGCAAGTGTGTCCTCTTCTTTTAAAATACGTAGTTCTAAGAGAACTCTTCAGGACCAACGTCAGTCTCAGTACTCTGTACTGGGGGCGGGGAGGAAGAGAGGAGAGGGGGACACCAAGGGTTGTATGCATGTATGTTACTGTCAAATTGATGTTCATTGTGATGTGAGACTATAATGCACTAATAAAAGCACATTAAAAAAATAAACTCTTCAGGATAACCAGGGAAGGACCAGGGAAATAGGAGAGAATAGTACTGAATATGCACAAATATTTTTCTTGTCCTTATTTACTAATCAATTTAGAAAAAATACTTATTTCCGTAGCATTTACATTGTATTAGGTTTTATAAGTAATCTAGAAATTATTTAAAGTATACAGGAAGCTTGGCACAGTGGCACAGACCTTTAATTCCAGTACTTAGGAGGCTAAGGTGGGAGGATTGCAAGTTTGAGGCTAGCCTCAGCAACTTAGTGAGACCCTGTTTCAAAATTAAGATAATAAAGTAAAATTAAATAAAAAGGGCTGGGGGTATAGCTCAGAGGTAGTATGCCCCTGGGTTCAATCCTCAGTATTGAAAATATTATTTTATTTAATAAGATAAAATACATACAAATAAACTATACAGGAGGTTGTATTTAGGTTATGTGCAAATACTATGGTATCTGTGGGTGAGTTCCTATGGATACTGAGGGAATATTATATACCATGATTGTTAAAAGCAATGACTTTAGCTGGGCATGGTGACATACCTATAATCCCAGTATTTCGGAGGCTGAGACAGGAGATCACAGGTTTGAGGCCAGCCTCAGCAACTTAGTGAGACTTTGTTTCAAAAGAAGAAATAAAAAGGGCTGGGGATATAGCTTGGAGGCATAATGCCCCTGGGTTCAATCCCCAGTACCACAAGGGGTAAAAAACAAGTAAGGACTTTTAGATCAATGAATTTGGAATCTAGTGTTTTTAAGATGTGAACTTGGGCATCTGGGAAATGGAAACAATAGTTTCACATTGTGATGTGAAGATTAAATAAAATAATGTAGGTTATTGATTTAGCCTAATACCTGATAGATGGTTAGTGCGGATAAGTGGTTGTTTAGAAAAGAATTCTGAAAGACTGATTTATAGGGTTGCATTAAACAAAGAATCAATGGATAGGAAGATTAAATTCAACAGAGAAACAGTATGACTAAGCAACAGACTTGATAGAGCCAAATCAAAATAGAAACAAAGATGCTACTTTTTTTTGTTTTGTTTTTTTTTTTTTTGTTTTGCGGTATCGGGGATTGAACCCAGGGGCAGTCTACCTCTGAGCTACACCCCCGACCTTATTTTTTATACTTTATTTTGAAACCGGGTCTCACGAAGTTGCGGAGGGCCTCACTAAGTAGAGAGAGAGACTGGGAGAAAGAGAGAGAGAGAGAGAGAGAGAGAGAGAAAGAGAGAGCGCTGAGGCTGGTCGCGAACCTGGATCCTCCGGTCTCTGCCTCCCAAAGTACTGGATTACAAGCGTGCGCCACCACGCCCGGCTGGTTAAGATGCTACCTTTTGGATTAGAGTAGCAATTATCTGTTGCTGCATAATTACTCCAGACTTAATTGCTGATTATTTTTTGTACTGGGGATTGAACCCAGTATTCTACTTCCAAGTTAAACTCCCAGGCCTTTTTATTTATTTATTTTTTTTGTTTTGAAACACAGTCTTACTACGTTGCTGAGGGTCTTGCTAAATTACGGAGGCTGTCCTTGAATCTGTGATACTCCTGTCTCAGCCTTCCAATTACAGTACTGGGATCACAGGTGTGCACCACCACGCTGGACTACCCCAGACTTAGTAACACAAACCATCATTTTAGTCTGCTCATGAATTCTGGGGTCAGTAATTCATCCAGGACATAGTGGGGTTGTTTGGTTTTTGCTCTGCCATGTCTATGGCCTCAGCTGAGAAGACTTGAAGACTGGAGGTGACTTGAATGAGTGGGGTTGATTCATCTGGAAGCTCCTTGACATAAATGACTGGAACTTGATTACCTGAAGGCTGGACCTAATGGAACTGGCAACTGGTATACCTACCTGTGACTCTTCCATGTGGGACTGACTTTTCTCTGTATATGTTCTACATTCTGAAAGGAAATGTCCCAAATTAAAGCCTCAGTACAGTAAATGTTCTGGGTGAACAAGAGAAGTTGCACAGTGTTTCTGTTTTAGTTCTGAAAATCACACAGCATCTCTTGGGCAACATCCTACAGGTACGAGGCGGTCACTAAGGACAGCAGGGATTCAAGGGGAGGGGAATTAGGCTTTCCCTTTTGATGGAGAAATGACAAGATAGGATGACCAAACTTCCTGGTTTCCCTAGGATTAGGAGATTACTGTGGCATGGGTCTGTCAGCTTTAAAAGTAGAAAAGCCACAGAGAAACCAGAACAAAATGATTTCTCTATGACGAGATCATATTTAAAGAAGCACTGGCATGAAGATGCTGTCATTCAAAATACAGTGTGCACCCCACATGGAGGCTGTGAGGCAGAGCTGTAACCATGGCCCGGCCAGTCAGAGTCAGATCAGCCAAAGCACAGGCACTGGAATGGTGTTTCAGCTGGCCTGACCCGCTTTTTAATGTGTGTGTGTGTGCATGCACATGTGTGCTGGTGATTGAACTTAAGGCACTGCACACAGTAATAAATCTGTGCTCTATCCCTGAGCTAACCGCAGTCCCTGCCCACTTTTTCACTAGAGCTGTTTGTTGTCATTGCCAAATTCGGGTTAGGAGATGGAGCTGTGATAGGATGTAGATGTAGAGACAGCTGGCCTGGATGAACGAAAGCCTTGGGTTCTCCGTATACCCACATTCCTCGGCGTTATGTGCACCGAGCCATCACCACCACCGTTGGGAATTAGGGGGCCTCTGTGCCACGTCTGTGCATCTGCTAATGACCTGCTCTGCAAGGTTTGAATTGCACTGCAATTCAGAGGGCGATCCCCAGACCAACAGCATCCACCTTCCCTGGGGGCTTGTCAGAAGTACCAATTCATGGTCTCTATCCCAGACTGCCAAATTCAGTCATTGGGAGGTGACCCAGGGATCTGTTGAAAAGAGCTCTCTGGTGATTTTGATGCTTGCTAAAGTTTGAGAAGCATTGCTCCATGCCACAGTTGATCAGAGGTCCTCATCTCTCCACTGCATCCGATGTTTTCAGTTTGGGGTTCAGTTTGGGTTTTGGAGAGGGCCTTGTTTTAAAATCAGATTAAATTCAGCTTCTTAGGTACTACCATCAAAAGTTGGAGCAACAGTGGTATAGGTAGAAGAGCACAGGATGTGGATTTCAGAAACCAGGTTGGCAGGCCAGCTTTACTGATGAAATAGTGTGGCTTCTCTCTGAGAGGTGAGAGTTGAACCAATGACCAGGATGGTCGTTTTCCATTCTGGTATGGCATGATGTGCATGATACCCTGAATGCACTAATATAGACAGATACATTGTCGACAAGGGAACATCCTTCTGTACATGCGCTGGACATCATTCATTCTCAGTAATTACACTTCACATCTGTTAGAGAAGTGTGGACAGGTGGATGTTTATTTTGATAGCAGTATTCATGAAGGTGCAAACATATACGTAAAATATGTTTCATCTTAAACATTTAACAAAAGTCTTAAAAATCTATCCATTTAGTCATGATAGAAAATTTGACACTTTGTAACTTCAGTTGGGCAGTAATTTATTATTGGCAACAAAAGGCACGAGAGCTTACTGCCAGCATGAGGGCACAGTTTGAAGAGCAAATCATACAAGCATCGCTTCATAAACATTGATTTTTGTCTAGTATAGTTTTAGAAAAGACTGATTTTTTAAAAGGATATTATAATTATGTTCCCACAGGTGTTTGGAATGAAATCCTATATTGAAATTCTCCCTGTGAAGGTTTGGTCAGCATTGATTACTCTGAATGTCTAGCTTTGGAAGAGAGTAAAAAGAAAACGGTCTCAGACAAACATTGATAGAGTGTATAAAAGTCTTGAAAATGTACTGGAGATGTTGCTCAGTGGTAGAAAGCCTGCCTAGTATATACGAGGCCTTGGGTTCTACCCCAAGAACCTCAAAAACAAAACAAACAAGCAAAAACACTTGAAAATAATCTGCACATATTTAAGAGGAAGATAGTGTATAGCATGGTATTATGGACACAAACTGTACCATGAAGTTTATCCTTGAAAATTCAATTACTTGGTAAAAGACTTTACTTTTTTTGGCACTGGGGATTGAACTTGGGGGCATTCTACCTCTGAGCTAAAAGCCCAGTCCTCGAACCTGTGATCCTCCTGTCTGAGGCTTCCAAGTACTGGGATTACAAACGTGCTACCACGCATATATATATATATATATATAAAATTTTTGAGCTATACCTACCTGCAGTCCATATATATATACTTTTTTTTTGAAACAGGGTTACTAAGTTTCTGAGAGTCTGACCAAGTTGCTGAGTCTGGCCTCAAACTTGTGATCTTCCTGTCTCAACCTCCCAAGTACGGGATTACAGTTGTGTGCCAGCACACCTGGCTAAAAATCTGTACTTTTAAAACCTGATAATAATTCATTTATATCTTCTTTTCAAATGAGTTTAATCATTAGTGATTGCCTTGACTTAATTATGATTTATCAGTGAATTGGCAGGAAATATTGAAAATTGATCTATAAAGATAACTTCTCTAAGTCAATAACAATGTCCTCATTGAATTCAAATTCCAGATGAGAACAAGGACAGGAACGCCCTAGTTTTCTCAGTGCAAAAGGCCTTTCATGAGCCCCAATAAATATTGGCACGTGGAACATAAAACCCTGCTTCTTCCCTGTTTTATATGTGATTCAGAACATTTCAAAGCCCCAGAGAATCAGCTACTTATGTTAAACTGAGCGCACCAGAAAGCTAAGCTTTCAGATGCTATTGTGACAGTCACTTACTGCCAAAATCACATGCAGAAACGATAGTGATGCTGGCAGATACTATAGTGATGCTGGCTTTACAAGGTCAGACGTTTGATCTAAGATTCCCTTTATTTGTGATTAGAATAATTTCACACTGCTGAAGCAACAAATAAAGCAGCTAAGGTCACTAGCAAAAACTAGAGCAAATAATGGAATTTTCAAGTGAGATTATTTTGAATCTGGTGCTGAACGGAGGGAGGGAAACATGTTACATTTACTGAGCCGAGAGAGTTCTCTGTATATAACCCCACTGACACATACAAAGAAGAGTTCTGGAAAAATGGCAAAATTGTGAGGCTGTGGAATTCAAATGCAAGCAACAGAAGCATACTATGTGATGTTTTCCTTAATTTTTTTTTTGTTTGGGAAACATACACTATTACATATTTGTTAGTTTGACCCAAAATGGTCCAAATATTTAAATAATGATGCAGAACCTCATTATTTTTAGTCAGTTAGGATAAACTAGAGAAGCAGTTATTTATGTATGAATGTTTGTAATTTACTAAATGTTTCACTTGTTTCTTACTGAATGAGACTGGTTTAAATTATGAAATAAAATTTTGGTCTTCAGAATAAGCAAAATGAATATTTTTAAAGTTTTCTCTGGACAAAGGAAATATCTGAGGTATATTTGGCTATTAATAGCTGTATCTGTTAGCAGTTCATTATTGTACCCCTCCATACATACAGAGCTATTAAAAAATCTTTTAAATATCAGTAGGTTTGAAAAATATTAGAATTTTACCTTTTTAGTAATTTGATGCCTGTGAGAATGTAATTCAAACAGGATTTCTAAAATAGCACCTCTGTCTGAAAGATGTGGTTCAACATTCTGCTACACTAAAATAACCAACTAGATTATAAACAAGAACATTAAATTAGGATGACTCAGCTGGGTGTGGTGGCGTACACTTGTAATCCTAGTACTTGGGAGGCTGAGACAGGAGGATCACAGGTTCGCGGCAAGCCTCAGCTACTTAGTGAGGCCCTCCACAATTTAGTGAGACCCTTTTTCAAAATAAAGAATAAAGGCCGGGCATGGTGGCGCACGCTTGTAATCCCAGTACTTTGGGAGGCAGAGACGGGAGGATCTGGGTTCGCGGCCAGCCTCAGCTCTCTCGCTCTCTCTCTCCCTGTCTCTCTCTCTCTCTCCTTAGTGAGGCCCTCCACAACTTCATGAGACCCGGTTTCAAAATAAAAAAGTATAAAAAAATAGGGCCGGGGGTGTAGCGCCGAGGTAGAATGCCCCTGCGTTCAATCCTCAGTACCGCAAAAACAAAAACAAACAAACAAAAAAAAAA
>PVJS01065306.1:0-10018 GCA_004027185.1 Glis glis
TGGGCTCTTTCCCTTCAATTCAGATCAGATTTTCTGAAGAGGGGAATTAAAACTAACAGGCAGCCGGGCATGGTGGCGCACACTTGTAATCCCAGTACTTTGGGAGGAGGAGACAGGAGGATCTGGGTTCGCGGCCAGCCTCAGCTCTCTCTCTCTCTCTCTCTCCCTCTCTCTGTCTCTCTCTCTCTCTCTACTTAGTGAGGCCCTCCGCAAGTTCATGAGACCCGGTTTCAAAATAAAGTATAAAAAATAGGGCCGGGGGCATAACGCAGAAGTAGAATGCCCCTGCGTTCAATCCCCAGTACCGCAAAAAAAAAAAAAAAAAACTAACCGGCAGCTCGGTTGCAGCTTAACAAATGTTATTACAAAGTCAGTAGGAAATAGAAAAGAGAAGAGAAAAAAAGCAGCATGCCTGGAAGACACACTGGAGAGCCCCAAAGTGGAACTCTGCCTCTCCCTTGGTCCCTGGCCCCGTAAACACACTTTTCACATTATGTTTTTATCAGCGCTACCAAAGCAATGAGCTAGTAACTTATTTCTTAGGCATAACTTATTCCTTAGGCAGGTGGTGCCTTCTAGTCTACTAAGTGCACTTACTAAGTGTGTAAGGCCGAAGAACAGCCATGACAGGCTGTGCTTCTGAAGGAACTAGGCTAGGCCTAAGTTTCTGTTTCTCAGAGATGTTCCCACAGAAACCATCGCTTGATGGAGCCTTTCAGAACAATGGTAGGGCCTAAAATCAATAGGTCCAAGAAGTGTTCCCACAGAAACTACCGCCCGGTGGGGCCTATCAGAACAATAGTGGGGCCTGAACCAATAGTTCCAAGAGATGTTCTCATGGAAACTGCCGCTTGGTGAGATCTATCAGAACAATGGTGTAAAGTCCCCAACTTCCTCAGGTGTAACGAGCCAATCAGTGAACTCCAAATACCCCTAACTGTTGCCAACTGTATATGTAATCAAAATGTATAAAAGCCTGAGTAATCTAGAGCTCGGGGTTCGAGGTCAATACTCCACTGTGCTGGATGAGACTTGGACCCTAGCTCGAGCTAGCTAATAAAGTTCCTTTGCTTTTGCATTATCGATTGGTGGAATTGGTCTCTCACTTCGAACACTCGAACCCGCAACCTAACAGTGCAGAGGTCAATAATCAATAATCTACCTTGTTCTTACCCCTATGTATTGGGCTGTATTGGTTGTCTATCAACTATGGGCACTTTGATATAATTCACGGAGTTTGCCTTTCTCATACTGAGGCCAAGTCACTAAGAACAGGAGGGAAACAGAGACACTGATTACAGCCAGTGTGGCTGTGTGTAATCTCTAAGAGCAAGGCATAAGGCCCTTGCTATCTTTACAGTTTTAAAACGTGCTAGGCAGAGTCACTGTGATCTTAGGGCTAAAGGCCTTAACTGGCTCTATGGTGCCCTTAAGTCTCTACGTGCTTCTAAGGCCAGAGGCTTCAATTGTCTTTACATTCTTACTATGGGTTAATCATTTAGAACTAAGGGGCAGGAGAAGAAGGGAAGGGGAGCTTCTGGAATGTAACAGAGCTACCGCCTCTCCCTGCCTGAATGACTGCCTTTTACATTTTACTAGAAATTAATATCGGAGTAATTTTCCAATACTGGCACAAGATCAAATTTATTGATGATGTAAGTCCATCAGAGGTGAGAAAGCATTTGATGATCCAAGTGTCCGTTATCAATTGTATCACAGAAGCGCTGATCTGAGTCCTATGTGAAGAGGTGAGGCAGCATTTGATGCTGTTATCAGCCACAGCACAGAAGTGGTGGTCTGGGCCCCATGCTGACAAGTCTGGACACATTTCTGAAGCTATACGCTGACATGCCTGGACACGTTGTTTATGAGTTTTTGTCTGAGCTATATGTTGGCATGTTAAAACAGATTGTTTATGAGTTCCTAAAAATTGTTTTATATCCAGTGCTCTGTACAGTGTGTGTGTATGGTAATATATAGAGATCTGTAGGAGGACTACAAGTAATATATACTTTAGTACTAGGTTTGAAACCTGCCTCATCAACTTAGTAAGGCTCTTAGCAACTTAGCGAGACCCTGTTTCCAAATAAAAAAATAGGGCTGGGGTGTAGCTCAGAGGTAGAATGTCCCTGGGTTCATTCCTCAGCACTACACAAACACACACACACATACATACACACAACTTAATAGGAAAAGATATTAACTTAAACCTGTATAACAAGCCTAATCTTTAAACCTCTTGCTTTTGCTCTGCCTTAGTGATGTTTAAACTCAGTTCTATGCCTGAATTTGTAAATGTTCTACTTTGTTTCAACTACACCATTCCTTTGGAAGTGGAGATTTAGAATTAAGGATTGCTTAGGTCTGTGTTAATCATATTAATACTCTAACTTCTAAAAAACTGTCAAATGGAGAATCTAAATGAGAGCTATAAAATCTTTATTTTCTATTTTATATGTTTGTGTACATGTGTTTATTGTATATTGTGTCTACATGGTACCTATTGGCTTATAAATAAATAAGCACTCATAAATTTTAAAAGACATAAACCTAAGCCAGGCGTGGTGGCACAGGCTTGTAATCCCAGTACTTGGAAGGCTGAGACCAGAGGATCCGGGTTTGCAGCCAGCCTCAGCGACTTAGTGAGGCCCTCCACAACTTCATGAGACCTGGTTTCAAAATAAAGTATAAAAAACAAATAGGGCTGGGGATGTAGCTCGGAGGAAGAATGCCTCTGGGTTCAATCCCCGGTACCGCAAAAAAAAAAAAAAAGACATAAACCTAAATTCCTTGTAGTTTACATAACTTAAATCTTTGAAAAAAAAGTTATTTAAAAATTTTTGGTAGGATAACAGTAAAGATGTATTTAAATGATTAACACATTAATTTTTGCCTAAATACAGTTGGGACTGTACTTAGCTCTATTAAGATGTTGAATGTGCAAGCTGGACGCAGTGCCGCACGCCTGGAATCCCAGTACTTGGGAGGCTGAGACAGGAGGATGAGACAGGAGGCTGAGACAGGAGGATGGCAAGTTTGAGGACAGCCATAATTAAGATATCAGCAACTTAGTGAGGCCCTATTTCAAAATAAAAATAAAATAGGGCTGGGGATGTAGCTCAGAGATGAAACACTCCTGAGTTCGATCCCCAATACTTGCCCCCCCACGTTTAAAGTGCAATGTCCATTGTTTGGGTTTTTTTTTTTCTTGGGCAGGAAAAAATGGTTTTAAGTGATAACTATAAACTGGGTATGGTGGCACACACTTGTAATCTCAGTATTTGGGAGGCTGAGACAGGAGGATCGCAGGTTCGAGATCAGCCTCTGTAGCCTAGGGAGACCCTGTTTAAAAAGAGGGGCACTGAGGGTGTAGCTTGGAGGTAGAATGCCTCTGGGTTCAGTCCCCAGTACTAAATAAATAAATAAATAAATAAATAAATAAATAAATAAATAAAATGTTAACTATGCTTTTCTGATATATTGGTTATCATGGTTAATCTAAAAATAGCTAAACATAGCTGTTAAGATCAGTAAATTGGGTAGGTATAAGTGGAATAAACACTTAAAAATCTATTTGTTAAAAACTGAGTCATTTTTAAGTTAAAATACTAAAACATCAATTGCTAAATATAAATAAAGCACTCTTGGCTCCTTAAATTCTATGAGAAGATATATGTGTGTATATATCTATATCTATGTAGATAAATATTTGGGTCTACTGATGTGTTTAAACACTGTCGGTATAGGAAAAACAGTTTATGATTAGTTTGTTTCTAGATCTTCACTGAAAGCAAGGTCACTACGAATTAAAATTTAATTACCATATGTGATTCCATACGCAAAGAATAAAAAATTTAAGCTGTGTTTTGATTAAAGTACTATAGAAAGCATAAAGTATTTTGTCTTATTGAAAAAGGAGTCATTTGTCTAGATTCAGAAGTTCCGTAAGGATTATTTTAAATTATAAACTTAAAGGGGGAAAAAAAGAAGAAGAACCAGCAAGTGTAACAGGGTCTTAGAAGAGAGACTCATTGCTAAAGCAGTGACTCTACCTGTGCCCACGAAAGCCCTCTGCATAACTGAAAGCGGGATACGCCTTGGCCTCTTTATCTTCATTTTGTATCTGTCTTCTATTATTTTACGCTAACTGTTGGATCAGGCTGCTGCTGAGATCTGCATATAGGCATGTTAATCATTTAACAGTTAAGGAGTATTGGGTCACACATTCTCCTGTGAATGTGTATTTCTTGCTGTCCTAAATAAAGCTCTGTCTATTCTCTGACTGCCTCGTGCTAAAATGCTCTATCATATGAGCCAAGGATCCCACCAGTCCTGAATTGTGTTCCCCTGTCTCCCCCACTGGGAACTCCTCTGGACTCTTCAGGAAATCACCCCCTCTCCAGTAACAGTTTCAGTGACTGCAGGGGATTTTCCCAGAACAAAATTGAGAATGAATTGGGCTGCTAGCAAGAGGTATGTGTACATAAGCAGTTGGTCAAACTGTGATCTGATTGATTGATTGACTGTGCTTCTGCAAGGGAGCTCTGAGAAGTCGTTGTCACCTGCGGCTCAGGATGTTTCTTGATCAGGCCTGTGATCCTGGAAGGGAGTGAGGACCACTTAGTCTTCAAGGCAAACACGATAGATTAGGTAAATCCAAAGATAATAAATCTTGTATTACTAGTTTTTAGACGAATACTTTCTCTCTCTTTTTTTTTTTTTTTTTTTGGTACTGGGGATTGAGCCCAGAGGCATTCTACCTCTGAGCTACACCCCCAGCCCTATTTTATTATTTTTTTTTACTTCGAAACAGCATCTCATTAAGTTTTTAAGGGCCTTGCTAAATTGCTGAGGTTGGCCTTGAACCTGGGATCCTCTTGTCTCAGCCTCCCAAGTACTGGGATGACAGGTTTGCACCACCACGCCCGGCTGACTATCTTTTCAAAGAAGAAGCTGGCACAGTTAAAGTCTCTTTAACATTACATTTTCCTTTAGGTCTCCTTTCTACATTTTTTAAAAAATTTCTTCCATCTCAAAACGACCTTTTTCTCAAGGATTTATTTTTACCTTCCAATTTGGACAAACATTAGCTGATTTTTATCATCATTTGTTGAAGCAGAGAAAAAACTTTTAGACTCTGTAGGCCCTGAATTCTAAGCCTTGGTAAGTTCTCCCTGACAGAGCACATGAGATCTCTCCTTTTTTCTTACCATTTGGGGCTTCTTCACCAGTTTGAGTTCTTTTGAACCAATTTGGACTTCTGCCTTTTTGTCTGACAGGGAAGTTTGGATGCTGTAACTTTGTGGGGCCAATTAGCAGGGATGAGACCTAAGGTATGCAGAGAAACCAGGTTGCTTTGGGACAATCTCTGATGTCATTTGATAAGAATGGAAATCATTAATTCTGTCTCAGTGAACAGAATTAGTGATCTGTGATCAGAATTTTGGCTATCTGGTCTCTTTAGAACTATAACCCTATGACTAAGAAAAAGATGATTTATCATCAGAGTACAGCATGGCCTATGTATTCAACGGTGCACTCTGATTTAGAATAACTGTTTTGTGTGTTCTTTTGCCTGTAAGTCTGGCCATTATTCTGTGTTTAAGACAATTGACTTCTTAAGACTAAAAAAGGCTAATTTGGTGTCCTTTGTTCCAGGATATTTAACTAGCATTTCGTCTCTTTCTCCTGACAATCCTTTATTACTTCAATTTGCATTTTTCCTTTGTCTCTTTCTCTTGCTCATTGCAATCTTGTCCCTTTTAGTATAGAAATTCTATGAGCATTTGATCATAAACAACCGAAAGGGCACCTCCACTAACATGGAAAATAGCAATTCAAGGAAAGGGGAAATTTTTGAAGAAAAAAATAAAACCCATCTTGTAGTCCAGCTAGTTTTATGCCTAGTAATTATGATGTCTTAATTTAAAGCTCACCTGGGCTAATTGCCTCCCCCACCCAAATCCCTAGAAAAAAACTGTGGCCATTTTATTCTTTTTGCAAAACCTTCTGCCTTTTTGAGCATGGTTTTTCTGATGAATTCATTTTTGGGGGGTCTGCATGTTTTAATGAAGTTAACCTATCTATAGCTTGGTTTTAAAATGCTTTTTTAATCCTTTTTTCTTTTAGTCCCAAGTGAGTTTGAGAGTTAAGCCTTGAATAACTATTTTGTTTTTGTTTTTGAATAAAGATAGCAGAAGAGATAGAGGGTCAAGAGTTTCCATGTAGACAAGACAAAACAAAACAGAACAAAAATATATTAATGAAAACCTGCAAGGATTTAATATTGTAAAATTTTCATACTACTACACATCATAAATGCTTAATGTGTTACCTAAAATGGTGAGTTCCAAGTCCTCAATTAGCTTTATTTTTTATTTTTTGAAGGTTACCTTTTATCTATTGATTTTTTAGAATTGCACTGGTGCATTGTAATTATACATCATGAGATTCAAAGTGATCATGTATACACACATAGAACATCTCTTGGTGTACTCTCCGCCCCACCCCACCCCCAATCCTCATACATGCTAGCGATATTGGTAGTGATACCAATATGATATGCAGACATAATGTTATTTGCTCTGTTTCCTTCCTCAAGCCTTGTTCCCCCCACACCTCGCTTCCCTGTCCCTTTCCACTGTTCCACTGGTCTCTGGCCTCATTGTTATGAAGTCCCTTTTTGTTCCTATTTTCTCTCTAGCTTCCACATATGAAACAAACCAAATGACCCTTGACTTTCTGAGACGGGCTGATCTTACTTAGCATCATGTTCTCTAGTTCCATCCATTTTTCTGCAAATGACATAATTTTGTCCTTTATAGCTGAGAAAAACTGCATTGTGTGTCTCAATTAGCTTTGAGACTTTAGATAACAGTTAAATTGAGTTCATTAATAAATTTTAATAGAGTGCCTGGACAATATAGTAGTAAAAGATACCAAATATTTGTTGCTAAACATAGTTCTAATTTGCCATTTATTTTTATTTTTTAATTTAATTTATTTTTTTGTGGTACTGGGGATTGAACCCAGGGGCATTCTACCTCCAAGCTACACCCCAGCCCTATTTTTTATTCATTATTTTGAAACAGGATCTCACTAAGTTGTGGAGGGCCTCACTAAGTAGCTGAGGCTGGCTGCGAATTTGTGATCCTCCTGTTTCAGCCTCCCAAGTACTAGGATTACAAGGGTGCGACACCACGCCCAGCTTAATTTGCCATTATTTCTTAGAATGACTACAGATTTAGAGTATGTGTAAAGTGCCATTGGAATGACGTTATATGTTTATTTTTGCTACTTTTTAAAGGTAAATAATAAAAAATGTGTGTTGGCCTAAAAAAAAGGTAAAAAATTCTTGGTTTCCTGTTCTTTTGTATCTGAAGAAAACAGAAATGTTTATTTTGTTATTTTGTTAAATGTGTTAATTAATGTAAGTGGTTAACTATCCTAGGTACAATAGATAGAGAAAGATATAGAGATAGGATAAAAAACATGATTTGCGAATTTATTAATGAGATTATTACAGATGATTAAGATGGCAAATAATGAACATCATTTTATTTCACATACTTATAAAATATATATTAAGACTAAAATTAAAATGTTTTATTTATCATCTCTTTGTATACTCATGTACCTCTGTAAGTCTAAATACTTACCCACAAAGCAGCATTAATAAATTCTTTACTCTAAATAGTTATATCAATGGTGAACCAAAAAGAGAAAATTACAATTTGGGTTGTTATTCTATAAAATGAGTCAGTTATTTTGTGTCACAGAGATACATTTCTTATTACTACAAAAATCTGTGGTGCCCTCATTACTTTGGGCGTGCTCTTAAATCATTTTTTTAAATTATTTTATGGTACTGGGGATTGAGCCCAGGGGCATTCCACCTCCAAGTTACACCCCCAGCCCTTTCTTAATTTTGAAACAGGATCTTGCTAGTTTGATGAGAGTCTCGCTTACATTGCTGAGGCTGTCCTTAGCCTCCCAAGTACTGGGATTACAGCCATACACCAACTCACCCAGGTTCTTGAATCATTTTGACAAATAGCTCTTTATTGCTTTCAAGACTTAAAAGTTTCCACCAATTATTATTTCTTGATACGATGTGTTTTTCAAATATTGCCTGGACAAAACACTGCTAACTTTAGTTACCAGTCTAGAGTCTATATCTTTTTTTTTTTTCTGGTACTAGGGATTGAGCCCATGGGCATTCTACCTCTGAGCTACATCCCCAGCCCTATTTTATGTTGTTGTTGTTTTTAATTTTGAAACAGGGTCTCACTAAATTACCAAGAGTCTTGCTAAATTGCTGAGGCTGGCCTTGAACCTACGATTGTCCTGTCTCGACCTCCTAAGTACTGAGATTACAGGCGTGCACCACCATGCCTGGCTAGAGCCTCTATCTTACATTTATAACTTTTCTGAAAACTCCTGATTTTGCATGTCCCAAACTTGGGCCGGAATTGACCTAATGCATATCTCCACGATGACCTGGAACATGGCATTTATCCATGGGTCTTTGACTTGGTTCAGGGCAACATGTACAATCCTGGCAGGAAAATTTAGTATCAATCATTGAATTTAAACTTTGCCCTGGTCTTGGTGGCGCTTGGGGGAACTAAGGCTGGTCACACGCTGGAATCTGCCTATGTGACTGGCCAGCCTACTGTAGTAGATACTCACCTCGAGCAGGCCGTGGGCTCCCAGGTGCCACTGTGTTCACACAGGTCGATGGTGGTTCTATACCTGAAGGCAGCACATATCCAGAGCATCCCAATCGTGGGAGGTAAGGATGCCTGCACCGGAGGTCTCTGGACCCTCCCAGTGTGTTTCCTTCTCCAGCTATTGCTATAGTATATTCATTCCCTGTAGTAAAGTGGTCCCATAAATAGAAACTGGGTTCTATGTATCAAACATGTAATCAAAATAATCAGTCACCTTTTGATAACTCGAATTGAATTTTCTTTATTAATAGTTTATACTTGCTGGGCGTGATGGCACGTGCCCATAATCCTGGTACTTGGGAGGCTGAGACAGAAGGATTGCAACAACTTAGTGAGACTGTTGAACAAGGCGCGAGAAACAGAAATTCCAAGACCACCGACTCAGTTAAGGCGAGGCTTTAATACCGCGGGGCTACCGTCCACCAGCACAGGCTAGAACGGCAGCCCCTTGTGTAGCTTACAGCTCTCTTTTTATAGAACAAGCTGGGGGTACAGAGACAGATTTTTGCAGTTTGGGTTCGAATCAGCCAACCACAGAAAGTTTTCCCTTATTTAGGGGTAAAGTGATTAGTTTAGGGTAGGGGGTTAAACACAGAGGTGGGGGTCGGTTTTAGGGCTTTGTCCTGGGGCAGAGGTAAGGGCAGGAACTGATTTATTGGATGTCATTCTTAGGGGCAATAAAGGCAGGAACTGGTTTTTCCTTCCTTGGGGAACTAATCTTGTCCTTGGGGCAGTAAAGACAGGGAATTTAATTTCTAGGGTAGAAAACGAGGCTAAAAAATTACTTTTTCTGGCACATTATTACAGAGACCCTCTTTCAAAAATAAAAAAATAGCTGGGCGTGGTGGCACATGCTTGTAATCCCAGTACTTGGGAGGCTGAAACAGGAGGATCTGGGTTCACGGCCAGCCTCAGCTACTTAGTGAGGCCCTCCGCAACTTCATGAGACCCTATTTCAAAATAAAGAATAAAAAATAGGGCTGGGGGTGTAGCTCGGAGGAAGAATGCCCCTGGGTTCAATCCCCAGTAACACAAGTAAATAAACAAACAAACAAACAAACAATTAAATAAATAAAATAGCTCTGGGTCAGAATGTCTCTGGGTTCAATCCCCAGTAACACACACACACACACACACACACACACACACACACACACAAACAAATTTATACTTAAACACAAAAAGTGGAGATTGTCAAGCGAGCTACTGGTATCACTGATTCAAATTCCTACCTTTCTTTCCACAGCACTTTTGATATCAAGCAAGTGGCTTCCTTTTTTGAGATA
>PVJS01065307.1:0-10015 GCA_004027185.1 Glis glis
GCTTGAAAATAAAAGCTGGGTATTCTATGAGAAAAATGTTAAGAAAATCTCAATATCTAAATAAACTTAAGTCCCATGTAAAGATTGATGAAAATATTCTTATTCATCTTGCCAGCATTTTCAATTACTGAGTATTTTTTGTTAATATTATATTCCAAATACCCAGAAATATAAACAATTCAAAGTCGTTTCTTAGTCTTATGAAATGGGACATGGTTTATTATTATTATTATTATTATTATGACTATTATTATAATTATTTTAAATTTGGAATGGGGCCAATAGATATAGCACAAGGAAGCATATTATACTTGTTTTCCTATTAGTTCTGCTTGAAATTTCTACTATTTATTTATAAGGTTATAAATATTTATTACATATTATATTTTATTCTAAGTAATGTATTTTATATTTGCAATGTGAAATTATGAAATACATAAACTATCTCAATAGGAAATTAAACAGGGTTCTTTGTATATGGTATATAGCAATATTTTTGGTCATAATATTTGATGGCTACAATTTACAAACCCAACAGGATTTTGTTTTGAAATATTCTTTGAGAGGGATTGCTTTAAAAATCAATCTATTCTTATAACAACCATCTATGGATTCAATGTTTGTACTAAATTGGTAACCAGTTTTATGATTTTATCTGACTAAATAAAAGTTATAAGGAACAGAAAAAGAGATATCAACAATGAACAATTGAATAATTTTAACAATGGAGCACAGAAAACATGTGTAGATGACAGATGGGTTTATACATTAATGGTGGTGATAGTTAAACAGGTGTATGTCCAAACTCATCAAATTGCACACTGTTAAGATAGATAGCTCTTTGTTTTTTTCTTTTGTATTTATAAAACATATATATGTATATATATATATATATATATATATATATATATACACATATATATATATATGACATCCATGAATATATATGTAACTTCAAGGAAAATGAATTTATGATTTAAATAAATAATTTAATATAGTGCTAAAGCATATATAACTATCATTAATTTTAAAGAATTAAAGAGAAAACTTGAAATACTTATCTATAATTTTAAATAAATTCTAAATTCTAAAAAAATCTATTGAACACTGTATATTCTGACCACTATAGAAGAAATAAAGGTGGAATTTTAAAAATCTTAAAATCAAACGATAATGGAAATCTGGGCGTGGTGGCGCATGCTTGTAATCCCAGTACTTGGGAGGCTAAAATGGGAGGATCTGGGTTCACGACCAGCCTCAGCTACTTAGTGAGGCCCTCCACAACATAATGAGACCCTGTTTTAAAATAAAGAACAAAAATAGGACTGGGGGTGTATCTTGGAAGTAGAATGCCCCTGGATTCAATCCCCCATACCCCCCAAAAAATGATAATGGAGACAATTCACCAAAATCTATGGAAAATTAGGAAGGAGGTTTTAAGAGAAAACTTTACAGCATTGATTACCCACATTAAAAAGAAAGAAAGAAAGGAAGGCTCAAAATAAACAACTAATGTTGCATCTCAAGGCCTTAGAAAAATAGAAACAAACTAACCCCAAAGCCAGTAGAAGGCACTAAATAATTAAAATCAGAGCAGAAATTAATGAAATAGAGAATAAAAATGCAAAAACCAATAAAACAGAAGGCTTGCTTTTTGCAAAGATCAACAAGATTAATAAACCCTTTGCTAACCTAACCAAAGGAAAGAAAGAATTAACCAAAATTAAAACTATTTTGAAAACTTATACTCCAATAAACTGGAAAATCCAGAATAAAAACATTTCTAGACACAAACTGCCTAAATTGAGCCAGGAGGATATAGAAAACCTAAACAGAGAAATAACAAGCAAAGATAGAAGCAGCAATAAAGAGTTTTCAGCAAAGAAAAGTCCAGGACCAGATTTATGGATTTCTAGTTGAATCCTACAAAACCTTTAAAATATAGCTAATCCCAATATTCCTAAAATGATTCCATAAAGTAGAAAGAGATGGAATAATCCAAAACTCATTCTTCAAAGCCAGATTCATCTTGATAACAAAACTGAATAAAGGTAACTCAAGGGAAGAAAATTACAGATCAATACTATTAAAAAACATATATGCAAAAAAAATTTTTTTTTTTGCAGTACCGGGGATTGAATCCAGAGGGGTTCTACCTCCGCGCTACACCCCCGGCCCTATTTTTTTATACTTTATTTTGAAACTGGGTCTCACGAAGTTGCGGAGGTCCTCAGTAAGTAGAGAGAGAGAGAGAGTGAGACAGGGAGAGAGAGAGATAGAGAGAGCTGAGGCTGGCCGCGAACCCGGATCCTCCGGTCTCCGCCTCCCAAAGTACTGGGATTACAAGCGTGCGCCACCACGCCCGGCAAAAATTCTTAATAAAATACTAGCAATTCACACTTAAAACCACAGCAACAAAATTGTGCACCATGACCAAGTTGGTTTTATTCCAGGTATGAAAGCCTGATTCAACATACTCAAGTTAATAAAGTAATTTATCACATAATAGAACCAAGGACAAAAAAAATCACATGATTATCTCAATAGATGCAGAAAAAAAATTGACAAAATCCAACACCCACTCAAGCTATAAACACTGAGGAAATTTGGACAAATGGAACTTACCTCAGCATCATAAAGGCAACATATTATAAACATATGCCAAATGGAGGGAAAACTGAAAGTATTTTTTCTAAAGTCAGGAACAAGACAAGGAGACCACCATCACAACTCCTGTTCAATATAATACTTGAAATTCTAGCTAAAACAATAAGACAAGGTAAGGAAATTACAGGGATACAAAGAGGGAAAGAAGAAGTTAAATTACCTGTTTGCAGATGACATGATCCTATACTTAGAGGAATGAAAAAATGAAACCAGAAGCCTTCTAGAGCAGATGAACAAATTCAGCAAAGTACCCAGAAACAAAAAATAAAAAAAAATAAATAAAAAACTTACATAAAATCAATACACTAACCATGAATCCACTGAATAAGAAATCCAGAAAACAATTCCATTCACAATAGCCTCAAAAAATTTAGGAATAAATCTAACCAAGGAGGTAAAAGACTTATACAGTGAAAATTATCACATGCTAAAGAAAGAAACTGAAGAAGATCTAAAAAGATGGAAACACCTCCCATGTTCTTAGATAGGCAGAATAAATATTATTAAAATTTAAAATTGCCATAGTACCAAAATTGATCTACAAATTCAATAAAGTCCCTATCAATGTTATTCTTTGCACAGGTAGAAAAAAAAATCCTAAAGTTCCTATTGAAAAAAGACACAGAATAGTCAAGTCTATTGTGAAAAATAAGACTCATACTGTAGTCATCATAATACCTAATTTCAAATTATATTATAGAGCTATAGTAACAAAAACAGCATGGTATTTGCACAAAAATAGACACAGAGGCCAATGGAAATAGAATAGAAAATACAGAAATCCTCACACTTATGGCCAATTGGTTTTTGACAAAGAAGTAAAAAATATACACTGGAGAAAAGATATCCTTTTCAACAAATGATGCTGGGAAAACTGGATATTCATATGTAGAAGAATTAAATTAGACCCCTATCTCTCACCCTGCACAATATTCAACTCAAGATGGATCAAAGACTTAGAAATTAGTCCAGAAAACTGCAGTTATTAGAAGATGGCATAGGAAAACTCTCCAACATATAGGCACTGGTAAAGACTTTCTTAGTAAGATCCCCAAAGCTTAGGAAATAAAACTGAGAATCAATAAATGGATGACATCAGATTAAAAAGATTCTGTTCAGCAAAGGTAACAATCAAGAATCTGAAGAGAGAGCCTACAGAATGGGAGAAAACCATCACCAGCTACTCTTCTAATAGAGGAGTAATATCTAGAATACATAAAGAACTTTAAAAATGTTAACAAATGGAGATGCAGGAAGATGCAGATGGAGTAAGACCCTAAGGTGAACTTGCCTCTAACTCATCTTGGGAACTCTGAGTTGAGCGCATCCCACATCCCGGAATACCTTCATGGGAGGTGGTAAGTAAAGACAGAGAAACTCAAGAATATTTACAAAGATGTTTTTAAACACCAAGGCTGAAAAAGGAAAAAGAAGCAACAAATCCCTGAGCAAGTGGAGACATGAGAACAATAGCCTGCACCTTCGACCAGTGGGAACTTTAGAAACCCCAGAAAATCTCATATCCAGTAACCTGAGACTTACTCCACAGATAGCAAGAGCACCAGACAAAGAATTGCATAGCCCCATGATGGCACTGGACAGAAAAAGGCAACCAAACCCACCACTCTGTCCCTTCCTATCTCCCCAGATCCACCATATGCCAGGCAGCAGAGGTTTCCAAGCAAGCAGGATCACTTGGAACATGCTTGGGAACCTAAGGTAATAAGTGGGCCTTAAACTGCTGAAAACAACTGCACAGACCCAAGAGGGCTACAGAGGCCAAGTGTGAGAGTTTTTTTTGTTGTTGTTGTCGTTCTTTGTTTGGGGCTTTTTCTTTTGTTTGTTCTTTTTTTTGTATTTGTTTTTGTTTGTTTTTTTGATGTTGCATCTATGTGTGTGTTTGCAATTTTGCTTTCTTTTCCCTTTTGCATTTTTTCTCTTTCTTCCCTCCTTTCTTTTATTTTTTTTCTTCTCTCCCTTTATTGTGGCACTGAGGACTTTTTTATTGTGACCCAGCCTAGAAGAGCCTCTTTCCAACAGCCAGCAGTCAGGGCCAGTCCCTCCCAGCTCCTCCACCCCATGCTGCTTCATTGAATTAAGTAGGAAACCCACCAGGAGGGGAGCAGGCTTGAACCAGAGCTCTGGAGCAGCATTCATATCACTTCTAAGCAAGCCTCAATCCAAGAAGAAAGAGAAACTCAGCAAGGGACTATCCAAAGTCACAATGTGATTCAGCTCTTCTCCAACAATGAAATTTTACTTACTCTCTGTTAAACAATTCTTAAGGTTCTCTTCTTTTTTTTTCTTTTTCTTCTCCTCTCCTCTTGTGTGTGTATGAGTGACTGTGTTTTGTTTTGTTTGATTCCCAGTGCACCTGTTTGTCCGTGTCTTGTATTTTTTCCATTTCTTATCACTATATTTGTATTCTTCCTGCCTCCATGATGTAAAGAGCACAGTCCATGTGCTCTCCCTCCACCTCCCATCAACATGCCCTGAGATTCGTGGCTCCCAGCATCATATGGACTGAGCCTGAAACCTTAAGAAAATAAATATCTAAGTTATGTGGTCAGATATTTAGATTATGGCTATAAGAACGCTGATCAGAACAAAAAAATAATACTAGGGAAATGAGATTGCTGCTAAAGATTGTTGACGTGAGATTCGCCTGAACATGTGGATTGTGACCCTTTGGAACTGGTTTGTGAGAGGAAAGTTGGAAGGGCCAGAATGTGGATAGAAAGGTGGATGGTAAAGACTGTGCTAAGGAAATTATGGAGGGCAATGACGACTCTATAGGGAAATGGAAGAGAGGCTACGTGTTTTACACTTTGGCACAGAACTTATCCGCATTTGGCCTTTGTCCTGAAACTCTGTGTGAGGTCAATTTAAAGATGATGGGCTGGGCCGAGGTGGCCCTGATGGACTTGGGGGCCAGTGGCAGCATGGACGGAGCAGACCCGGCAGTTGTGATAAAAAGGCCCCAGCAGCAATGATTAAGGAGGGAGTGACTACCTTTTTCTTTTGGCAGTCCATCTCAGAGCCCACATAATGCTGGCTTTGCTAGAAAAAGGAGTCATGGAGGCTTCCCCCCAGATTTCAAAGGAAGGCCTGGGAAGCCAGGCAATGTGCAGCAGGGTCAGAATCCCTGCAAGCAGGCCCAAATGGGGCACTTCATGAAACTGTGAGGGTGAAGCCAAGGTTGCAGGAAAAAAAAAAAGACAAGAATTAGAAATGCCAGAAAAGTGTAATGACTGCAAGGATAGGCTGCTAGCTGTGAGCCACGGAGCCAGGATGAAAGAGGCGGTAAACTGCCCATTGCAATCACCCAGGTGTGAAGGCAAACACAGCAAATGTTGAGGGCATGTATGTTTATATTACTTTGAACTAGACTATGATGTATGATTACAATGCACCAATGAAAGTATACAAAAAACTACTAAACATTTAATATGCTGAATACCAAATATAATTAACTAATTGTTTTATTTTACATTAGGATTCTATGCATGGACATATTTTATTCTTTTCATGCTATTTTCAATCAATTGTCTTATATTGTTTCATAATATAAGTCTAATATAACTGACCTTATCAGAAGGCAATGTAGGTGAGTGTTCATTTAATATGTTGAATTCACCAGATCCTTCCATCTGTCATTTCATATACACTTTTTTTAAAATCAGAAATGTTTCTTTGTCTAATAAAGAAGTAAATATTCTGGGCAATTATCTACTTAGTAGATTCCTTGATAGCCAGCCATGATCAGGGCCCAAAGGAGGCAGGTATGGGTTAGGAACATAGAGGAAGAAGACAATGCCTAATGTGTGCAAAGAATGTATTAATCTGGAAGGTTCTGTGGAAGAGGCAAAACACATTTGCATATTTTCTTCCCATAAAACCTGCTTTATCTCTCCCAATGTAAATTATGTTTAGGAGATACATGTTTCTAAATCTATGCACAGAATGTGGGCAGAAAGGAGGCATCCCCTCCAGTCCCTCAGTATATTTGAGAACATAGGCCAGTTGAATATTGACTAAACTTTAGCCTCAGTTTGTCTACCAAAAGGAGAAGAAATCAGATTTTGTGATTACTTTTTCACTTAATGAGTGACCTTTTTCCCTCTCTCCTTTTCCCTTCTCTTGCTTCCTTATTTCTTTCATTCCTCCTCTTCTTTTGTCTCCTTTCCTGTTGTTTTCTCTTTTCACTTCTCTTCCTCACTCATTTTGTTGTTATTTTATTTTATTTTTTGAGATGATCATCAATAATCAAAGATGTAGAGATAGAAAAGTGGTTGTCTCTAAACATTATATGTATATATGGACACCTCTATGCTGGATCACTTACTTAAAATTGTAAATGAAAATAAATGTCTTTCCTCATCCATAGCTAGGCTCCTGTAGCAAAAGATAGATTAAGCCAGACGTGGTGGCGCACACTTGTAATCCCAGTACTTTGGGAGACAGAGACCAGAGGATCCAGGTTCATGGCCAGCCTCAGCTCTCTCTCTCTCTCTCTCTCTCCCCCTGTCTCTCTCTCTCTCTCTCTACTTAGTGAGGCCCCCCACAACTTCGTGAGACCAGGTTTCAAAATAAAGTATAAAAAAAGTAGGGCCGGGGGTGTGGCGCGGAGGTAGAACGCCCCTGGGTTCAATCCCCGGTACCGCAAAAAATAAAAAAAAAAAACGATAGATTAATATGAGAAAAGTAAAATTTAATATAATATAAATGTATGTGACATTGGAAACATTAGAAATGAAGATCTAGAGAAATAGATAAATTTGTGTATATGTCTGCTTAGGTTTCATTAAGAGTGGAAAATTATAGAGAAGTATGATTGGAGGCCAAAAGTTTATGATCTAAGGATAATAAACTGAGGAAGATATAACAGGGCATGCTTGTTCAGAACCTTCTCTATGTCTCTGTGTCATTGGAGACAAAGATACTTATTTTTTCTAGGTAGAGAGAGGGCACCTCTTAAGTGAGTCTGTTAGGATCTGCTTCAAGGGAGACTGTTTAGGGGGCAGAAAGTGGCCTTCCTGCTTCTGCTGTTTTCTAAAATGTCAGTGAGGCATATTTTGGGGTAGCATATCCAGAATCTTATTATAACGTTAAAAGTTTATGGAAACTAGGAGTTAATTTATATGAACTATAAGTAGATGAAAACTGAGAAATATCTTATTTATATAATGACTACCTTTATTAAAACATAGGAAGTGATGGAGAACAAATATTCTCAATAACACAGCTGTGAATATTAGAACTCTTTATTTGATTTTGGTAGAGACAAATTTTAGTATTTATACATTTATTCCATTTCCCCTTTTTTTGAAACTGCTTAATAATAAGAAGACAATGCAAATTTATGCAACCTTTTTGGAATATAAAAGCTTCTAAGAACATCACTGCTTTTTAAATTTTAAAGTGAAATATTAGTCTCTGAAATGATGACTTAGGAAATAAATTCCTTTTTGTCACTTTCCTAGGGAAGCTGCAAAAGATAAAATTATTTTATAATAGAAATTATCCAGAAATTTATCAAGTAAATTATATCACATTTATAGTCCTTTATAATGTAGGACATATGAAACCTTCCATGCAATCTGTAAAACATTTTGTACTGTTTAACTTCTGCAATTTGCCATTAATCTCAGTGTAACAGAGCAACAGGAAAATATTTCTGAAGTATAGGAATGTTTTCTTTTTTCATTTTTTCTTACAATATATAATCTGGAGATGTCATAAGAAAATTAATTTTTCTAAAATTATAATGCAATATGCTTGCCAACTCTGGCATATTAGTACCAAGTTGTTCTTCTGTAGATTCCTTTCAAAGTTATTACCCCAGTGAGGTAATAACTTTTGCTCTAACAGTGAACTGTATTTTATGGCTGTCTTTAGTTATACTTTACTGTTTTAGTGAGTATCTCCATCTGTCTCTTTATTGGCCCCTCAAACTCAGCACGCAGATCACTCTCAGAGCCTTGGTTTCTTAATATGTGGAGAATCATAAACTACCCTAGTTAATTTCTAACCTTTTTTTTTAGCCCTTAGATTACATGAAGTTTTGTCTTGTTTTTAGTTTGCTCTTTACAAGACAAGCTCCTTATGATTTCCTTCTTAAATGACACTGCAATTTATTCAAGTATCACATTTAAACTTTCATATTTTACTATTTTCTTTATTCTTTCTTCACACAAAAATAATCTTACACATTTCATTCTTTTAAGCATTAATTCCCTTCTTATTCACTTTATTCTAATTTTTGTCATGTCCTTTAGATTTTCATTAATTTGAATTTGAATTTGTGGAATAGCTTTCTAATTATATTTTTTTCTAGAGTCTTTAAAATCATCCTTCTCACTAATCTGCCAAGACAGCTTTAGTCATATTTAGATAAATGCAAAGCCCCATTCCCACTGCCTACCAAATTAACCATAACAAATTAATTATAAACATAATATTCTAGCATTCAAAATTTCTACACCTATCTCCAACCCCCATGTAATTTCTTATCAGTATATATATATAACTGTGCTGTAACTGAACTGAACAATATGATTTACTTAAAGAACATCTTTCTTTTTTTCCCATTATTAGTTTGATGTTGCTTAGAATTGTTTAGTTGAATTTGGATTTTGATTATTTGTAGACATTCCGTGTGTGTGTGTGTGTGTGTGTGTGTGTGTGTGTGTGTATGTTACATACTTTTCTTTCTTTGGGATTTCTTTACTTTTTCATCAAAGGGCATACCTTTTGTGAAAGTGCTATCCAGAAGCCATGACAATTTTTTCACCAAAAGTAGAAGCTGAGTGGAATCTAGGACCAATTAATTTTTGGAACCAGAAAACTGAATACTAAATGATTCAATGATTTCACAGCGGTCTGGTCTACAACAGGTAGCCAACATGGAAAAGTACTGAAATGCTGATTTATTTTCACGCATCACAGTACTTCACAGCTTTATTATTTTAGCTATTAGATTCTTCATTGAATTACAGTATTTGTATGTTTATAGTTTTTTTCTAGTAGATTATCTTATCTTTTCTTTTTTTATGGTACTGGGGATTGAACCCAGAGGTATTCTACCTCTGAGCTATAGCCTCAGCCCTATTTTTTATTCTTTATTTTGAAACAGGTTCTCACTAAGTTGAAGAGGGCCTCACTAACTAGCTGAGGCTGGCAGCGAACCGGGATCCTCCTGTATCACACTCCCAAGTACTGGGATTACAAGCTTGTGCCACCATGCCCAGCTAGATCATCTTATCTTAATTTCAGAGACTATATCTCATTTACTCTTCTTATTGACCTTTTAAAAAGAAAAATATGTTTTTTTTTTTTTTTTTTTTTA
>PVJS01065308.1:0-10015 GCA_004027185.1 Glis glis
AAAAAAAAAAAAAAAAAAATATGCATCCCAGTTAGAGCCCTCCACATTTAAGCTTTCAAATGTATTTGACAACTGGTCACAAATCCCATGATTGGACTTTGATGAAACCATATAATTTAACAATATAGGGTTGATTAGAACTAAAACATAGAGATTCATCACATAAAATTCTTACTCATTATTTCAAGCACTACTAATAAAATTTCTAATATCCAGCATCATTAGAAATTAGCAAAACTAATTGTCTTAAATAGAGACTCATTTCTAAGTATATTAAAAGCAATAACAGTACTAAAAAGCAATCTAATTCTAACAATCGTCTTAGAACAATGGTTGTCAACCGGAGGCAGTTTTGCCTCCCAGGGGATATTTGGCAACTTCTGGAGACATTTTGGTTGTCACAACTTGAGGGGGTGCTGTGGTGCTACTTGCATAGCACCAGTGCTGCTGGGTGGAGGCCAGGAACATTGCTAAACATTCTGGAATGTGTGAGAGAGCTCCCCCACCCCACCTTTTCCCAGCAATTATCAGCAGTAGCTCTGGACATTCACGACAATGGTAAATCAATTGTAATACATGTTTGGAATGTGAGCAGCTTGCAGCAATGTAACACAATGAATTCAGACTGTGGACTTGAAATTCAGAAAGACACAGGGTTGAGTCCCACCTCTGCCAAAGTATGGAGTTAAGCAAGATAGCTTATCTCTCTAGATCTCAGTTCTCCTGACTGCAACATGAAAATAGCAACCCCTCTTAGTTAGAAAGACTAAATGAGATAATGTGTATAAACATGTAGCACAGTCCTGGACACATAATAAGTGCTCAATATATATTAGTGAATAGTAGCCAGGTATGGTGGTGCATGCCCGTATTCCCAATACTTGGGAGGCTGAGACAGGAGTATTGCAGGTTTGTGGCCAGCCTCAGCAATTTAGCGAGGCCCTCTGCAACTTAGTGAGACCCTTTCAAAATAAAAAATAAATAAATAAAATAGGGCTGGGAGTGTAGCTCAAAGGTACAATGTCCCTGGGTTCAATTCTCTCTCTCTCTCTCTCTCTCTCTCTCTCACACACACACACACACACACACACACACACATACACGAATGAATATTATTTTTCAGCCCCTAGAATGATGTTTACAAAAATCTCAATGACATGGAAACTACTGATAATAAAATTTGCAATGAAAAATTCAGACTACAGAACTATTTTCAACAGTGGATATGGAGAGAAAAGAGAAACTGAAGAGCAATATAAAAATGTTAATAGAGGACTATGGGATTGAGGATGATTTTATTTGTTTTATATATTTTTTATATTTTATGGCATATGCAAGAATAATTTCTAAATTTAAAAACTTAATGATGTGAAATTATATTAGATGCTTCTCTTAGCTTACATTTAGCCTTAGGCTAGAACTTCAACTTTATTAAATGGGAAGATAACCATTATTTTAATTTTGTTTAGGCCACAGAAAATAAAGATGATAATGAGTTTTTAGACCCTATTTCCCTAAACGCCCGAGAATATTTCAACATTCATCTGTGGCTGAGGTGCCGCTTAGCACTGGTGACTGCGTTTGTCTCACAGATTCGTGGCATTGGAATCGTAAAAGGTAAAAATGTCTCTTAATTGATGTTCCCATAAAAATTAATTTTATACAGGTGAAGCGGTTTATTGGGATATATTTTATTATAATGTTCACATTTTATAACTTTCTAGCTTGATCTGTTTCAAGAATTTAAAATTCAGCCAGGCATGGTGGTACATGTTTGTAATCCCAGGACTTGGGAGGCGGAGACCGGAGGATCTGAGTTCGCAGCCAGCCTCAGCTACTTAGTGAGGCCTCCGCAACTTAGTGAGACCCTGTTTCAAAATAAAGAATAAAAAATAGGACTGGGGGTATAGCCCAGAGGTAGAATGCCCCTGGGTTCAATCCCCAGTACCACACACACAAAAAATTACAATTCAGGTTATTAAATGAGGATAATTATTGATGATGATCTTTTGTATCACTGAAAAGTGGCATGTGTATTACTGATATATGCAAAGCAGCAAGGAGATGTCAACATACTTTTACCTGGGTCTTCTTGTCATCTAGGAAGGTGGCTAAGCATAGGCATGAAGAGCACCGATCTCTGAGCTACCCAACAGAGGATCAAATGCCTCATCCACCAATTCCTCACCATGTTTCTTGACCACGTCTCTCAATCGACTATGCCTCGGTGTCCAATCCTGCTTCATAGGATTGTTGACCAGAATTAAATGGGTTAAATTTATAGCCTGAGAGAATAGCCTGACAGATATAAATGATAGTTCTTACAGTGATTAATAATTATCTACTTAGATGCCTACCTATACTCACTTGTGTCTGTTTCCCGAATTAAGTTATTTCATGTACTATTATTATTACTTTTATAGCATTAGAATATCCTGAAGTACTTCCCCCAAAATTATAGCAAATTTCTTGTCTGTGTTTCATACAGAGTCTATTTGTTTTTCATCTTAGTATCCTCTTGTTCTTCAACCTTACGCAGTGTTCCGGTGATGAACACTGGGAATGTTATAAATACATGCCTTCTTACTTTCTCGATGCATTTTAAATAACCACACTTGTTTATCTTAGAGAACGATATGACAGATTGTTTGAGCCTCATCCGGGAAGTGTGTCAGGAGGCAAAAAGTGCAGAGGACACGGAGCTGCAGGCTGAATTCCTGATGCAAGCTGTAATCCTTGGCCTACAAGAAAAGCACTTAAAGGCCAACATCATTACAAACCTTCAGGTGGGAAGGAAACCCTGTTCATATTTATATTTAGGAAGGATTCCAGTTAGAGCAAAAGGAGAGAGTTTTAAATTCCATTAGGCACTGAATGTGTAATAACATGGCCAGCTCTTGTTTCAGTGAATTGGAAAAGGTACTGGCAAACAGAATACTTTTATTTTAATAGGATATAGTACACTTGCTTGAAGGTAATGCGTTTATATCTCCTCGATCTTGGTTAACCCTGACGAGAAGCCTTGTTCTGCTGGATGACTTAACAAAAGCTGAGAAATTCAAGGAATATGCCACTTCAAAAGAAGACACATTAAAATTTTTGACTCAGGCTCACGACATTCTTATTGAACAGGTGAGAAAGCTTTTGTGTCCACAAACTTAGAAATTTATTTTTCTGTCTTTTCTCTAATTCCAAACAGCATTGACTAATTGTTCATTACAATGTTTCTTTCATAGATGCTAACTTTTGGAGAAACAATTGAATTTCCTTTAACAGACACTGAATATGCAAGTCCATTACAACCTTTCAAAAATGTCTATCTTCCTCATATTATGTTATTGGCCAAAATAAAAATGAGAATTGGTAAGAACATTTAAACCTTAATTTTACTAGAGTAACTGCTATACCATTTTAACTTATTTTCAGGCAGGCTATTATATGAGTAAATTTAAAAGGGGGAATATTAGCTGGGCATGGTCATGCATGCCTATAATCCCAGTACTTGGGAGGCTGAGGCAGGAGGATTGCAGGTTTGAGGCCAGCCTCAGCAACTTAGTGAGACCATGACTCAAAATATAAAATAAGAAGGGCTGGGTTGTAGCTCAGAGGTAGAATGTCCCTAGGTTCAACCTCCAGTTCCAAAAAACGAGGGGGGACAATATTTATGAATACTCAGGCTCCATTTATTAAACAGTTTGTGATCACTTACCATGAGCCACTCTATGATGAATGGATGGTCTTTATGTAAGAGTAAAGTGTGAAGGTGATTACAGTAATTATAGCATGTGTAACTACTTGCTTTGCACTATTGCATTTTATCCAGTTAATCAATCATTTGGGTTGATATTATATGCACATAGTTTACTTTAAAATTACTGTATGTTTTAGCATATTTTTTTAAAAAATCATACAATCCAAAATACAAGTATATTTCTTAAGTAATACTATTTTTGTCTATTAAATTATATCTAGTTTCTTTAAATTTATGACAAATTGGTAAAAACGATTTGGGGGTAAAATACATTATGTCTTTTAGGTTGTAATTGATGCCATTAAATACCTATGTCTTTAAAAACAATGTTAGTAAACAAAAAAGTTTCAATAAATATATTAACCCATTTTGTCCCATCATCTCAGATGTGGAACATCTTTTCTTCTCTTTGTTTTTCTGGTACTGGGGATGGAACCCAGGGGCATTCTACCTTCACGCTACTCCCCTAGTCCTATTTTATTTTTTATTTTGAAACGGGCTCACTAAGTTGCTGAGGATCTCACTAAATTGCTGAGGCTGACCTCAAACCTGTGATCCTCTGTCTCAGCCTCCCAAGTTCTGAGATTACAGGCATATGCCACTGTGCCCAGCTCCAGTTGTGGGACATCTTTAAAATCTTAAATATAAGCCGGGTATGGTGGCGCACGCTTGTAATCCCAGTACTTGGGAGGCTGAGATAGGAGGATCACAAGTTCGCGATCAGCCTCAGCTACTTAGGCCCTCTGCAACCTGTGAGGCCTTGTTTCAAAAATAAAGAATAAAAAATAGGGATGGGGGTGTAGTTCACAGGTAGAATGCCCTGGGTTCAATCCGTGGTACTGCAAAAAAAAAAAAAAAAACAACTTATACTGTGTGTGTATGAATATAATCATGCCATAAATTAATATAATAATATATATGTTATCAATTGTGATTTCTAACCTATTTTAATGTACCTGTGTCAATTTCATTGAAATATTCCCAGAATTGAAAACTTGAGACTTAATGGGTTAATAAAGGTGGTATTCTCTAAGCTCTAATAACTTGTTTATAAAATTTTAAGTAATAAACTATATCTTACAAATGTGAGAATTGTCCAAGGTGTTCGTAATTTTATGAAACAAGGTGCCTTGAAGACACGGCATCTGTGTTTCTTCATGATACGCTGGTTAGCGCCTTAACTAGTGGATTTGCTGGTAATAGTATTCTAAATACTATTGCCAGGTGGATAGCAAAGTTTCCAGACAGTAGACAAACTGTGGGCAGGCCTTGTTGCCCTTCGCAGGCCGAGCCCTTTGGGAACTCTCTCTAATCAGTGCGGCCAGAGCTCCAGCCTCCTTCCTGCACCCCTGTGCCCCGGAGTGGTCTTGGCCTCTCTCTGTCCTTCCCCGGACCTTGCTTCAGCACTTTTAATCCTCCCTCATATACCTTCCATCCTTCTTATGTCCTTTGCCTCATTCTCTTAGTTTGTGAATATGTTCAAATCTTCATCAGTAAAAATCTTAACAAAACAATGACGAGCGTATCCTATGACTGCTCACACCCCAACACTGCCCCGCCAGCCAGACTCCTTAAAGGTGCCTTCTGCTTCCTCCTTCCCCTTTCCTCACCCCCATTCACTCCTTATCCCACTCCATCCTTGATTTGGACCAGAGAAACCACTCTTGATGACGTCACTGTGGATTTGATTAATTACAATTCCATTGTTTAAGTTCCTTTTTTTGTGTGGTACTGGGAATTGAACCCAGAGGCATTCTACCTTTGAGCTACACCCCAGACAGATTTTATTTCTTATTTGGAAATAGGGTCTCACTAGGTTGCTGAGAGCCTCAAGGCTGCCCTCGAACCTGCGATCCTTCTGTCTCAGCCTCCCAAATACTAGGATTACAAGTGTGCACCACCACACCAGGCCATTGTTTAAGTTTCTGACCTGCCTGTATGGATCCTGCACAGCACCTGACATTGCCGACATCAATCACAACTTCCTAAAACTCTGCTCTCTTATCCTTCAGATTTCTAGGCATTCCTTCTGATTTTCTTCCTTCCTCTCTGTTCTCTTGATTATCTTTGTGTATCTTATTCCCTTTTTTTTGTGTGTGTGGTACTGGGGATGGAACCCAGGGGCATTCTACCTCTGAGTTACACCCCCAGCTCTGTTTTTTATTCTTTATTTTGAAACAGGGTCTCACTAGGTTGCAGAGGGCCTCACTAAGTAGCTGAGGCTGGCCGTGAACCTGTGATCCTCCTGTCTCAGCCTCCCAAGTACTGGGATTACAAGCATGCGCCACCATGCCTGACTTGTGTGTCTTATTTCCATAGTCTCCTCTTTAGGTCAATGCTCTCTACTTATTTTCGCTCACGAGGCTTCTTACCATGTGGTCCAGGCCTAACTGTCCCCCTTCCCCTCAACTCCCAGACTCACTGAGGCACTCTAGGTAGCTGCCTGCTTTACACCTTTGCACTTGCTATCTTCCCCAGTGGGAACAATCTGCCCCAGCGACGGCCTTCTCCCCATAGCCTTCCATTGCCTCTCCTCCACACGCACAGACACACTTCCTTCAACTCTGTGTATCCTTCAGACCTCAGCCAAGCATCACATCCTCTCGGAAGCTTTTCCTAACCCTCAAGACTGGGCTCGGTGCCCTGCTCCCCTGCTAATTGATTTTTCTTATTGCAACACTTATCAGACTGGTTGTTAAGGACAGTTTTACTTGTTTGAAGCTTCCACCATATTATGAACTTCTTAAGGCAACAGTTTTGTCTACCTGATCTCCCGGGCACCTAGCACAGTGACTGAAATTGGTCAATCAGTAATGGTGCTTTCAGAGTTCATTCATCTAGTAACTACTACACCACCACTAATAATGATGCTGTAGAATAATTGTTATACAATGAAGAGATGTTCAAATTACATTGGAAAAATGTACCAAATACTCAAAATGTGCATCAAGATACCATAGGAAAATAAGAAGGATTTATAAGAAGATAAGAAAGATTTATACTCAAATGCTCACAGAGCCTCTCCTTGGCTGGTGTGATTATAGATGATGTTAATATTCTTCTTTTTGTTTAGCTCTCTTCTATAAATCTTCCACGATGAACACACATAACTTCTGACAGAGAAACGGTTTGCTCAGGAAATATGTTTTCCTCAAGGTACAAACCTAATGAAAATTAAGCAGTTAGTACATAGCACCATTTCTGGCACATGGTGAAATATTAGATCCTTTTCAAATATTCAAAGAAAAATAAACTGGTGGTCAGTGTTGTAGAAAGAAGAATGGCACACGGGTTAACAGAAACAAGAACACACAGGTGGGGAGTGCAGAGTAGGCTGATCAGAGGAGGGTTTAGAATTTGGAAGGCCTAGCTTGAATTTCTGCATTGCAACTTTATTGTCTGCTCTTAGAATTTATTTAAGCTCTTGAGTACCAGTGCCCTACCTGCAAAAGGGGGATAGGGCTTTTTACCCTATCTATTTGGAGTAAGTAAGTGAAATAAAGTCTATATTGTATTTACACAGTACCTGACCTCATAACAGTCGTGCAGTGAAAGTTACTATTGTTATTATTCCTTACATTTGCTTTACCTTTACTACTGATTTAACTTTATCTGTGTCAATTCAATCAGGCTGTTTTCATCATTATTTATCTTTCTGCTATTATTTTAGACATCGACTGTACTTTTGCTTTCCCAGCCCTCAGACTCAAGCACCTGGGTCCCTTCCACAGTGCCCAGCTCCAGCTGCCTCCGTGCACCCAGGGGCTCTCACCTGCTTCTCTTCCAGAGATCTTTGGGTGAACACTACTTTCCTACTTTAGTCTCACCTTCTTGAGGCAATCTCTAGAATTTTTTCTACTTCTATTCTCTTTGACTCCTAGATTTTACTGAGATAATTTAGTGCTTTTTGATGTAAAATATTTTAGGGTTTCCTTTGAACTGTTTCTTTTTAAATAAATTTTACTTATGATTTATAGTACTATCCAATAGTGTTCATTATTATCATTGAGCAAGTGCTACCGCGCCCCCTTCTTCCTCCTCCTCCTCATTCATCTTCTTTTTCAGTTTTTGTTTTGCTTCACAGATTGTTTATTGAATCTTTCTTCTCTCCTGTTCTTCCCAGATGGGACACCCAGCTGGTACTCTTTGTGAATCCTTGTTCTCTGCAGCATTCTGACAGGTTAATGACGTGCTGTCTCCGCTCCGTGTCAGCATCTTGGGGTGTGGCCTTTTCTCTAGGATTTGGTAGATATTATTCCATCATTTCTAGCTTTGAATGTTGCAAATGAGAGCTTCAGTGCCAGTCTAATTTTTTTTCTTTTGGCAAGAAATTTGTTCTTTCAGCCTGAAAACTTTTCTCTTTTGTCTTGAAGTTCAGAAATTTTTACCAGCATATGTCTCTGTATATGCATTTTCTCTCTTTGTCTGGAACTTAGTGAGCCCTTTCAATCTGCAGGCAGGTCTCTTTCCGGCTCTGGGAAAATTTCTTCTTGCTTAATTATGTCTTGGTCACTTTCTTTGTTCTTTTTCCGTCAGCTACTATTCAGAGCTGGAGCCAGCCTGTCTAGGTTAAAATCTCAAGCATGTGACTTCTTTGTGCCTTCGTCTTCTCATTGAAGAAATGGGGATGTCTTGGTCTGTTTGAGCAGCTATAATGAAATACCCTAGGCTGAGTAACTTATAAGTCATAGAATTTTATTGCTCACAGTGCTGGAAGTGGAGGTCCAAGATCGAGCTTTGGTGTCTGGCGAGTGCTTTCTGTGCTTCATAAATGGTGTCTTCTACTGTAGAAGAGACAAACAAGCTTCCTCAAGCCTCTTATATAAGGACACTAATTCCATTCATGGTAACTCACTTCTGTGACCTAATCACCTGCCAAAGTCCTCACCTTGTAATACCATCATTGTGGGGGTTTGATTTCACCATATGAATGGGGGGACACAAAAATTCAGATCATAGCAGGAAATAATAATGACACCTATCTCATACAAGATTAAATGAAAAAAATGCCTATATCAGTGTCTAGACTATAGCAACCACTAGTAAGTGTTCTTATTTGTTTTAGTCAGCTTTTGTTTTTAACACTGAAACCACAATACCTGACAAGCACAACTTAGAGGAAGAAAGGTTTATTTTAGGGCAGGGCTCATAATTTCAGAGGTCAGTCCATGATCAGCCAGCTTGCAGCAGGAACAGCTGGGGGCGAGACTTTAGGGCATGGGTGAGGGGAAACGCTGCCCTTAGCTCATGGTGTTGGGAAGCAGAGGAGAGGGAAAGAGGCCAGGGATAGGGGGAAGTGATCAGGCCACACCTCCAGGGATCCACCCCCTCCAGCCATGTCCTACCTTGGAACTTGACTGTATTACCTAACACATGAGCTCCTCTGGGGAACATTTTAAATCCAAACTATAACACTGTGTGTGTGTGTGTGTGTGTGTGTGTGTGTGTGTGAGAGAGAGAGAGAGAGAGAGAGAGAGATACTGAGGCTTAAAACTAGGATGTTATACCTCTGAGCTACACCCACAGCCCTTTTATGTTTTCTATTTTGAGACAAGGTCTTACTAGGTAGTTGAGACTTCAAACCTGCAATCCTTCTGACTTAGCCTCCCAATTACTGGGATTACAGGCATGTGTCACCACACCTGGCTCAAACCATAACACTATTAATATTTGTATGTCAAGTTTGGATCGTCTTCCAAGTCTATTATCTTTTCCCTTAGAATTTCCTCCTGGGAAACCAAGATGGCGGCTATTGAAGCTGCCCTTCTTTGGAGCTCACAGACATTATTTCAAGCTCTCTCCAGGATGCTATCTCTGATCATTGACCCAAGAACTTCTGCCTCTGTTTCTCAGGCCCTTGTTTAGCTCAGAGTGCAGGGAAGTGGGCACCAGCTCTGCCTGTTCTCACCCACCCCTTTTAGTACCTGCTGCCTCCAGTTCCAGCAGCTGCGCAGTCAGGAGAGGCCAATGGTTGGATTGTATTATGAAAGGGACGCAGTAAGGACACATCCAAGCAGTCATCTTTCCAGAACATTCCTTTTTATCTTCCTTCTGCTCCTCCCTTTTATTATTAATACTGATCATTGTTATTATATGACCATTACCATCAGATATGAATTTCATGACTTTACATAAATGATTTCACCTCCATATTGTTAAAATTCCCCATTTATGGAGCTAACCTGGCTTAGCTGGCCTCTCAAATTCCATCTCACCCATCTCATGAGAGCTATTCCTCTGCCTTTTTTTTTTTTTTTTTTTTTG
>PVJS01065309.1:0-10013 GCA_004027185.1 Glis glis
TGGTGTCACATCCTGCTCATTGCGAACTTCCTGTACCGCCCCCACTATAAAAGAGAGGTGTGCTTTCTAATAAACGAGTTCATGCCAGACATGGCTCCCGGTTGGAGATATGGTTCTTTGTCCAACCATCCGGCCCTGCCCCCCCATCAGCTTCGCGTCCCTCTCTCTCTCTGGCTGGTCCCGAGAGACCGATGGATGCCCCCGACACTCAGTGGACGTGGATTGGAACCCTGGCTTGGCCACTTTGTCACGGTGAAGCTCAGGTGGAGCAGCGGCGTTCACTCAGCCTCGTTTCCTCCTTTCGATGATGGGGGTAAAGAGCATAACTCCCAGACAGCTGTCAGAGGGGGCGAGGTCACCCTTGTGAAAGCTGCAGGTGTAGACAGACACCAGATTGCTGGTGCTTCCTGCCTGCCCTGGCAACCAGGGTCAAGATAATTATTGCAGGCCAAAGCAGGGCCTGAACCTGTGTGACTTGGATGATTCTAGAAAATACTTTAATTGGGGAAAAGAAAAAAAAAACTATCCCATGCTTTCCAGACTCTAGGCTGTGCATGTCACACATCACGGGCATCCATGTAACTCTCTGTATATATGTCCCCAAACCCAGTCCCTCCTCAGAGGCAGCCTGAGCTCAGGATTTCCCGTGCTCACAAGCTGCACTAATTTGAGAGCCACATGTGGCTGCGTGCAGCTATTCACATGGAAATTAATTCAGTCTCAATGACATTTAAAATTCAGTTCCTCAGTGGCACTAACCACACGTCAAGGGCTCAGCAGCCGCATGTGGCTGTCTGATGGACAATACACACACACACACACTCACACGCACGCACACACACAGGACATTGCCATCCCTGTGGAAGGTTGTATGACGTGGTGCTACTCTGATGGCTTGTGGGAACACAGGGGTCACCCCTGGACAATGCAGCTATCTGTCCATTTACAAGAGCATCCTCTTAGTTTTGCAATAACACCTTCCCTAAATAGGGAAATAAACATCTGTAAGCACCACCTAGCATGTGGCGGGGGTATCATGGGAAAGCAGCCTGAGGCCTGGAGACCTCCACAGGCATCAGTCCTAAAGCTCAAGGAGGCTGCTACTGCACTGTGGACCACCGCTAAGAAAACAGCAGAGGAAGAGGTGGTGCGTCTTGTTTTTTTCAACAGCACTATTTTAAGAAATTCTGGTTTCAAGATGGCTTGGTGCTATCCACAGGATAGAAAGAGAAAGAGTAGCTATAAGTGGTGGGGACCCTGAAAGCCGTCACCAGGACAGCTCTGTGGGGGCCAGCCTGGACTCCGAACCTCCCGACCTACTGAGGCTCCCCGTCCTCTCAGCCCCAGCCCCAGGCTCTCGGTGGCACACAGACCTGCCATAGTCAAATTCACAGGTGAATTTGCCTAGAATAGGAAGGGAGGGGTGGTTTATGCTGAGTTTTAATAAACCTCTCTCCCCAAAACCAGCTCTGCTTCCCCAGCCTGCTCTGACGCCGCTTTCAGAATCTCCTTTCCTCTGCTTCCCTGGCTCTTGCCCTTGCACTGTGCTTTAAACCATCTTTTCCAATCTTAGGCCTCATGGGGCTGCTAGCAGTACCCACCCATGTCCCCAGACCACCCACTTCATGGCACACCAGCCCACCCCCAGCTGCCAGCGCCAGCACCTCTCCACTTGAGCCACCCCACACACACACACACACAGAGCAGTGTAAGAATGATGTACAACAGTGTACAAGATTAGTCCCCAGCCGGTGTCCTGGTATGCACTTGTAATCCCAGTACTTGGGAGGCTGAGACAGGAGGATTGCAGATTCGAGGCCAGCCTCTGCAACTTAGTGAGACTGTTCCAAAATAAAAAATTAAAAAGGGCTAGGGGTATAGCTCAGAGGTAGAATGCCTCTAGGTTCAAGCCCCAGTATAACACACACACACACACACACACACACACACACACACACAGCCCCCCGTAGGGTCCCCAGTGTGGTGGAGCCTCAGTCATCTACTATGGCCACTCGATCAGTTCCACACACTTTACTGGCTGCCCTCCCCCACATTCCTGCATGTATTTCCTGGAATCACCTCCCAGATAAACCATTTATCCTCAAAATTCTTGTTTCAGGGCCTGCTTCTGGGAGGACCCACCCTAAGACTGAAACCCCGAATGATTAGACCTTAGGTTGGATTCTGGGAGCACCTAAGATTAAAGCAGCACAAGAAAGTTCTAGAATCAAGTGAGGAATGTGTGGCTACAATGAGGGTAGTCAATGTCTTTCAAAACCCACAGAGAATAGGATCTGAGTCATTTCTTAGTCAAAAAGCCCAGCTGCTTCTGGTGGGGTTTGGAGACGACCATCCGGAGATCCCCAAATTCAAGGGGACCCCCAAGTTTCAAAAATATACTTCTAGACACTCAGATTGATGTCACAGAATCTGCTCACACTTCTAAATAATAGTCCTGGGGGTTGAAAGGAGCAGGAAAGGGACATATGCTTCTCGCTAGGGACACCAAGTCAACCGCACTCATCCATGAGAGGTCCAGATTCCTAGCAGAGTCCCCACCCACTGGGTACCCAACCCTTGGAGCCCAGTCTCATCAGTCGATCCTTGGTCCCTTGTCAAATTAGGGAGACTCCTCAAGAGACTTGGCAAGCAACCAGAGCTCACTGGAGACCAGAAAGTGCCAAACACAAGACACTGTGATCTGAGGTGGAGTGCAGGGATGGATGGATGGAGAGATGAAGGAAGAGGTGCTGAGATCCTGTCTCCAGTCCCCATGCAGAAGGAGATAGCATTACCCCCATCTCCCCACCACAGAAAGATGACCCATCTGCTGCCTTCTTCTCTTCCCTGGTGTTATGTTTTGAATATAGAATGTACCCTGCAAAAGCTCATGTATTGGCAATGCAAAAATGTTTAGAGGTGAAAAATTGAATCAGGGCTCTAATCTCATTAGTGGATGAACTCACTGAAGTAGTAATAATTTGAATGGATTTACTGAGTGATAATGTAGGCAGGTAGAACATGATTGCAGGAGGCAGGTCACTGGGGGTGTACCCTTGGGTATATCTGTCCCTGATAGCTTCCTGTTTCTCTCTCTGCTTTCTGGCTGCAATAAGATGAGCTGCTGTCCTCTGCCACACATTGTACCACCATGATATCTACCTTGGAGTCAGCCAACTATGGACTGTACTTCTGAAACCATGAACCCAAATAAACCTTTCCTTCTCTATGCTGTTCATGCTAGGCATTTTGGCCACAATGATGGAAAAGCAGACTAAAACACCTGACAACCTGTGATCCAAGGACTGCCTGAATTGCAATGCAGATTCTTATATTTCCTTACTCCCAGAGATGCTACCTCATGCTCTCAATTGGTAAACTCAGGTTGAAGTCCATAGTGTAGCATGACAGTGTGGTGTAGTGGTTATGAATATGAACCCTGATATTGGACTCTGGCTTCAAATCTTGTTCTTGCCACTCACAAGCTAGGTGACCTTGAACAACCTATTCCCTCACTATGACTGCTCCATTAGTAAAAGGGGGGTGATGATGGCCATGCCTGCTCCACAAGGCAACTCCAAAGATGAAATAAGATTTAATTAGAAGAAATCCTTGTGCACAGTATCTGGCATATAATAAACACGCAAGAAATTGTGCTCATGTTAGTAACATCATTGTTGATTTTTATTATTATTTAATTAATACTATTGTCATGGTTTGGATATAGAATGTCCCCTGAAGAGCTCATGTATTAATGTTCAAAGTTGATATAATTAAGTCATGAGAGTTGTAATCTCATCAGTGGATAAATCCTTTGTGATGGTTTACTGGGTAACATAGGCAGGTGGGGTGTGGCTGAAGGATGTGGGTCCCTGGGGGTGTGGTCTTGGGCACTATGCTTGTATCTTTGAAGCACCTTGCTTGCTCTCTAGCTTCTGGCCTCCATGATGTGAGAGCAGAGCTTTGCTCTTTCCTCCTCTCTGTGCTTATGGCTGCCATGCCTGAGCTCCGCAGACCTGGCCTCACATGGACTGAACCCCTGAAATCTCCAGAATTGCGAGCAAATAAATCTTCCTTCCTCTAAGTTGTGTGGTCAGTTGTTTTTGGATTACAGTAACAAAAATGCTGACTGAAACAACTATTAATATTAAACACTGTTCATTATCTTTGCAGCCTCTATCTGTAAGGACATAGTTTCACAACAGAAACTGAACATTTGGGGAAGAATGGGTCTCCTAACCCTGCCTCCCCCCATGACACACCAGGCTGTCCACTCACAAATAGGTCACAGTACACTGGCAGATGTATGGCCTAGGCCCAGTGCCCTCCAGAAACTAAAGAGAACAGCCATCTCACTTTTAGTGGAAAAATGAGAACAAAGTCCTCACTGGTTTCATTTTGACACCTCTAGAAAAGTACTCACAACTGACTCATTCTTGAGTGGAAATTCAATTCACAAATTCCAATAACAACCCTAAGGGCTGAATCCATGGACCAAGTGTTTCCTTCCCCTGTGGAACCTATTTATTTTGGTGGATTCCTGGTTGATTTTTCCAGACAGCCTCTGCAGCACCTTTCAGCACAGTGGCATTCTTTGAGAGTCTTTGAGAACCAGGCAAGGCATGTGGTATCTGAGAATTGGGCTTTGTGAGGTCAGAAAAGCACGTGAGCTGTGTTAACCTGACTGTTCCAGGGCCCTGTCCCCTCCTTTCCAGGGTCCACCAAGCACAAAAAGAAATGGAGCCAGATAGCTTATTGCTTAGCTTATTGAGCTGTTTTGGTTGTTAACTTTTAATTTCAAATTAGTTTGATTTTAAATTTAGAGAAAAGTTGCAAAACTTGTGCTGAGAGTTCCCTTATATTCTTCAGTTTGTTTTCCCTAATGTCAACATCTTACCTAACCACAGCACAATTATCAAGAAAAGCAGCACAGCTGCATTTAAATGAACATGAGTTAAGTAGACTGCAGGCCTTGTTTAAATTTCACCAATGCTGCCAAAATGTTCCTTTTCTGTTGTGGAATTTTATCCATGATCTCAGAATGCATTTAGTTATTATTTCTTAGTCTGTGACAGTTCCTCTGTCTTTCCCAGCCTATAGTAACTTTGACAATTTTGAAGAGTATTGGTCAGTTATTTTGCAGAATTTCTTTCAGTTTGAAGCGATTGGATGTTTTCTCATCATTGGAGTAAAGGTATGCATTTGGGGCAAGAACACCATTAAAATGATGCATATTCTCATCATATCAAAGGGCTCATCATGTCAATGCGTCTTATTGTTGGTGATGTTAACCTTGACTGCTTGGCTAACTTGTCATCTCACTCCAGATTCAGTCTTATTTCTGCCACTTGTGAACATTGCTATCTCTACCTCTGAAAGCATACTTCCAATGAGAGTACATCCCAAGAGCTGCCAGCAAACAGAAGAAGAATTCCTGTGCCTATTGATCCCCAAGTGGTCCAGCATTATCTATAAGTAGCAACATATATTATATATACTTTACATATTATATTATGCTATATTATACATATTGAGAGAGAGAATTTGGGGGTTTTGTTTTGTTTGTTTTTGTAGTACTGGGGATTGAACCCAGAAGCATTCTACCTCTGAGCTACAACCTCAGTGTTTTGTTTTTGGTTTTTTTTTTTTTTTGAAACAGGGTCTCGCTACATTGCTGAGGCTGGCATCAAACCTGTGATTTTCCTGTCTCAGCCTCCCAAGTGGGATTATAGGCATGCACCACAATGCCCGGCAGAGAGAGAGAAAGAGAGAGAGAGAGATTGAGATTTTAAGAAACTGGTTCACATAAATATGGAGGCTGGCAAGTCCCAAATATGCAGGCTAGAGACCTAGGGAAGAGGTGATGCTGCTGTTCTAGTCTGAAGGCAGAATTCCCTCTTCCTTGGGTGAGTCGGTCTTTTTTTCCTAAGGCCATCGATTGGATAAGGCCCACCTGCTTTATGGAGGTCAGCTTTACTGAAAGTCTACTGGTTTACATGTTAATCTAAAAAAACTCCTTCATAGAAACATCTAAACTAGTATTGGACCAAATATCTGGGTACCACAGCCTACTCAAAGTGACTCATAAAATTAACCATCACAGTGAGCTACAGTTTGTGGCCCCATTCACATATAGGGGCTGAAAACTCAGGATTCTGATTTCAGTCTGTGCAGTGATGTAAAGGGAAGCTCACCTCTTCGCCTTGAGGAGGGATGGGGTCTGGGGCTAACTGGGGAGTCCCACATCATGGAACCCAGGTGGCCCAGGCTTGTCCCCAGTTCATTGTCACCTAGGAATGTGGTTTATCAAGAGCACCAGGCACACAAGAAATATTGAAATCTGAATTTCTAGATGATATTTTCTATTTCTTTAATACTGGCCACTAATTAAATCTCCTCAGGCATGAGCAGGCCAAACAGATTCAAGGGTAAGATGTGTCCCAGGCAGTTCATTTGCAATCAGGACCCACGTGATCTTACCCAATCTGTTAGTTTCCTTGATTTATTTATGCATAGCACTTCTACAATAAAAAGTTGTTGTTCTGTGGAGGAGGCCATGAGTTCTGCAGAAGCCCAGTCTCTCTGCAGATCCAGAGCAATGCTTCTCTCACGTCAGCATGGATCAGCATCACCTGGAGGGCTGCAAAAGTACAGAGGCCGAGCCCACTCCTCGTTTCTGATTCAGTTGGGACTACTGTTTGGGTCTTGCATGTCCCTGAAAGGCCCACGCATTGTCACGGGCAGGGGTGCATGCCTGTAATCCCAGTACTTGGGAGGCCAAGACAGGAGGATCACAGGTTCGAGGCCAGCCTCAGCAACTGAGCAAGTCCTCAGCAACCTCCACAAGAACCTGTTTCAAAATAAAAAATAAAAAACGGATGTGGTGGTGCACGCCTGTAATACCAGTATTTAGGAGGCTGAGACAGGAGGATTGCAGGTTTCAGAACAGCCTCGGCTATATAGCGAGACTCTCAGAAACTTAGTGAAACCTTGTCTCAAAATCAAAAAAAATAAAGTAAAATAAAGGGATGGTGGTGTATCTCAGAGGTAGAATGTCCCTGGGTTCAAACCCAGTATAAATAAATAAATAAATAAATAAATGTAAGTAAAATAAAAATAAAAAGGGTGGGGATATAGCTCAGAGGTAGAGCAACCCTGGGTTCAATCCCCAGTACCATAAATAAATAAATAAATAAATAAATAAATAAAGGCCCATGTGTTAATGGCTTAGCTTGAAAACCTCTGTACTGAGGTTGAATAGTTGAATAGTGCCTCCCCACCTCCCACCTCAAAAGATAGGTCCATTACCTAAACTCCAGAACCTGTGAATGTGACCTTACTTGGAAAAAAAATGGAGTCTGCAGATGTAATGGAGTTAAAGATGTCAATGAGATGTGAATGAGAAGAGACGCCAGGGGAAAAGAGGTAGGGAACACAGTAATGCAGTCACAAGCCACAGAAGCCTGGAGCCATCAGAAGCTGGGAGAGGCAGGAAGGGTTCTCCCTGGAGAGAGCATGGCCCACAACTTCCTTTTGGACTTCCGATCCCCAGAACTGCGAGAAAATAAATGTTTGCATTTGTAAGCCACCTGATTTGTGGTAATGTGTTACAGCAGCTCTTGGGAACTAATTCACACTGTAAATGGCTGAAAAGTAAAGATAGAGCCAGCGTGGTGGCGCACACCTGTAATCCCAGTACTTGGGAGGCTGAGACAAGAGGATCACAGGTTCAAGGACAGCCTCATCAAGTAGCAAGACTCTGGTGAGCAACCTAGCAAGACCCTGTTTCAAAACACTAAACAAAATAGGGCTGGGGGTGTAGCTTGGAGATGGAATGCCCCTGTGTTCAATCCCCTGTACCACACACACACACAAAGTAAAGGTAGGAAAGGGGGAAGGTGCTTTTTTTGTGGTACTGGGGATTGAGCCCAGTGCCATTCTACCTCTAGCCACACCCCAGCCCTATTTTATTTTTTATTTTGGAACAGGGTCTCATTAAGTTGTGTAGGTCCTCAACTTAATTGCTGAGGCTGGCCGCGAACATGCGATCCTCCTGTCTCAGCCTCCCAAGTACTGGGATTACAAGCATGCACCACCATGCCCGGCAGGGAGGTGCTTTAGAAGGCAGCAGGTCCTGTAGAGAAAGATCTGCCAGGATTCTGAGCTCCTTGAAACTAAGCCAGCCTTTTCAGCAATGGGGAGGTTGTCATTTCTGCATTCCCAGATCAAGCTAGGACCTTGAAACTCCTCCAAACCCTCATCCCAGTGTCCGTGAGCCACTTACTTGATCACACAGCTCGCTGAAAAGCCACAGGGACACAACTCCTACTTCCAAGCAGCAGCCCACACCACCCCGTCCCCTAAAAGGCCAAAGCTCAGACCCCAACCCACACTCCCTGGGTGATCTCCGTGACCCTCTAGGAAAAAGAGTGGCAAATTCCACAGAATTCCTGCACAGCTGTTATGGTTTGCAGGGTGAAGGCCTGCTCTGTTGGCTCACACAACCCAAATGGAAGCGCAGTGTGGGTGGCCAAGGGCACCCCAGCTCCCCTCTAGGGAAAAGGGTTTGCCCCATGGTAGCTTTTCCCTGTGTTCTTACCTTGGCTATTTTTGGTCCAATAAAGACTTTTCTTCAAGGCTGGGAAATAGAAAGCAAGAGCTTCTCCCCAGCTGCCCTTGGATACGGCCAGCAGCCAGGTCTCCCCAGCATCCCTTCTCCAGGGCACCAACCAGGGTGTCGAGCTGAGCCACGATGGAACTGGTCATACCCAAGCTTATCGCCCCCTTTGGATTAGGAAAAAGATGACCTCAAGTCCATCTCAGGAAAAATGGTCTCTGGCCAGAGAGGGGACAGTCTGAGGAGGCAGGGCTCAGTGCCACCTGGATCCCCAGAAGGCTAGAGAAACTTTGGACTCTAAATCCATATCCCACTGTTAGGGTTTGGATATAGAATGTCCCCAGGAAAAGTTCATGTATCAGCAATGCAGAAATGTTTAGAGGTGAAATCTTTGAATCATGAAGGTTCTAATTTCATCAATGAATAAATCCACTAATGGATTAATAATTTGAGTGAATCTGAGCATGGTGGTGCACCTGTAATCCCAGTACTTAGGAGGCTGAGACAAGAGGATCGCAGGTTTGAGGCCAGCCTCAGCAACTTAGGAAGACCCTCAGCAACTTAGCAAGACCCTGTTTCAAAATAAGAAATAAAAAGGGCTGGGGGTGTAGCTTGGAGGTAGAATGCCCCTGGGTTCAAACCTCAGAACCAAAATAATAATAATAATAATAATAATAATAATAATTAGAATGATTTATTGGGTGATTGTGTAAGCAGGTGGGGTGTGGCTAGAGGAGGCAGGTCATTGGGGGTCATTGGGAGTGTGGCCTTGGGGACTATATATGTCCATGGGTCCCCTCCTCTCCATCTCTCTCTGCTTCCAGTCTCTATGATAGAGAGCAGCACAGCCACACACCTTGCCTTCGTTACTGCCTTTTATGCTTCAGAGCCGTCCCTATGGACCGAAACCTTTGAAACCATGAGCCTCAACTACATCTTCTTTCTTCTAAGTTGTGGTCATTGGGTATTTAGATCACAGCAATGGAAACTCTGACTTAAAATACTCCCTAACCCCCACCAAAAAACTCCACCCTGAATTTGAAAAGGATTCCCCATCACCAGGATTTCTGTCTGTCTTTGACTCTTTCTTTAAACTGTAAACAAGAATCTTTTGGCATTTTGGCTTTTGCCTTTGGTTGGGAGGCATATGCCTTGCTGACATACACCTAGCAGAACCCATCCTCTCTGACCTGTGCCCCAGCCGGGGACATCCAGACCCTTCGCCAGAGAGCAACCAGGCAAGAGCCTCCTAGTGTGGACTGGAAGCTGTGGCCCCAAGTGTGGGATGTGATTCTTGGGTCAGAGAAAGCCAGGGATGAGCCCAAAACAGTCCAGCTCCTCGTCCTCTCCTCCTCCTCCTCTCCTCCTCCTCCTCCTCCTCCTCCCCTCTTCCTCC
>PVJS01065310.1:0-10014 GCA_004027185.1 Glis glis
CTCTCCCTCCCCCTCCCTCTCTCTCTCTCTCTCTCTCTCTCTCTCTCTCTCTCTCTCTCCCCCCTCCCCTCCCTCTACCTAGTGAGGCCCTCCGCAACTTCGTGAGACCCGGTTTCAAAATAAAGTATAAGAAAATAGGGCTGGGGGTGTAGCGCGGAGGTAGAACGCCCCTGGGTTCAATCCCTGGTACCGCAAAAAAAAAAAAAGTTATGTTCATTATTTTGGTCTCTATCTAAAACAACTGTAAGAAATCACTGAAGAGATGGGAGTCAGACATAGAGAGGAATTAATATACTCAAAATTGCATTTGAAAACATTTCTCTTGGCTTCAATATAGTCAGTTCACTGCAGAAAGGGGGAAGGGTGGAGGTGGGGAAACCAAATAGAGTGTCTTCACAGAAGTCCAGGCTAGAGAAAATGGTTGAGTGGGTTAGTGGTGGCAATAGAAATAGAGAGAAGTAAAGGAGTTCACAGATATGAAGAAGATAAATTTGATGAAATTTGTTCATTGATGGGGTTTGGACATATTGAGGCTGAGTTTCTTGTATCACACTCCAGTAGAGATATTGAAAAGGCAGTTGAGTCTAAGGTTCAAGAGCTCAGAAGTCTGGTCAGGAGGTATAAATTTGGGAATCAGCCAATTGATGAAAATTGAGACATGGATATCAAAAATACTATCTAGAAGAGAGTAGTGACAGATGCAGAGATGCACCATGCAAATCTCTCTCCAACAAAAGATTTGATGCCCAGATTGCCAGAGAATGAGATCCGCAGACAGCCTCCGGTTCTCTGCTCTTTCAGTGTCTGCCTTATCTGGAGGAGCCTCCTCTCTGGACCTCATTTCTTTCATGGGAACACCCCATCTGGTGAATGACAAGGCAGCAAGGTGAAGGTCCAGCTCATGTGGGATGAGCTCATGATTCCAAATGCCCACTAGTTTGGTCAAAGGTTTGTTAGGCTTTTATTAGGCCTTCTTTCTCCTTCCTTTGCCTTCCTTCCATAGATGCTGATTCATAGTGAACATCTTGCACTCCAAACTCTATCCCTACCATAGCTAATCTGAAGAAACTAACCTATAACAGAATATAAAATGGAAAAAGGAAAGTCCTTACAACCATAGATAGAGAAGGGTAAATCTGCAAAGCAATAGAGAAGAAAATGCTAGAAAGTAAAAAGGAAACCCTGAGTAACATGATGTCTTGGGAGTCAAAATAAACACAACACTGATTTTTTTTTTCCAAAGAATGGGCAAGAGTCCTGGGAAATCAGAAGAAAAAAAAACACCGGAAAATGTCCATTGAGTTTCAATCATGGAGGTCACTGGTGACTTTAGCCAAAGTTGTTACAGCACAGTGCAGGAACAACGACCAAAGTGGAGAAGGTTGAGGAGTGGGTTAGAGGTAAAGAAATGGACTCACCAAATAATGAAAGCTATTTAGAAAATTTAGATTGAAAAAAATGGAGAGGGTCAAAGGGAATAGGAAGGGGAATGTGGGAGTCAAGAAAACGTTGTTTTTAAGATGGAAAAGACATGAAAAAATTATATGGAATTGGAAATAATCCAATGAAGAGGGGTATGCTGAATAAATAGCAGAGTGGGGGCTCGTTGGGGGGAGAAGTTGATAATGTCATGAGAAGGCATGGGGGGAGGTTGGATCCAAGGCACAGGTAGAGAGATAGGACTTACATGAGAAGAAGGATACTCTTGTTACCAAAATAGAAGGAAAAGAAAAGAACACGGGCACAGATGGAACTGTATGGATTTGGTACCAAGAAGCTGAGGGAGTTCCCAGCTGACGCCTTCTATTTTCTTCAGGAAGTAGGAGGTAAAGTCATCTGTTGAGAATGAGGAGGAGTTAAGAAAATTTGAGGTTTGAATAGAATGAGGAATTTTTAAAAACAATTGTTGCAAAGAGAATTTACCAGGGGAACATGGAAGAATTGGCAGGCTTAATGGTTCCAATGCATTGGCCCAGTCTGCTCTGTTGGGTGACGTTGGCACACAGAGGCACTTACCTGCGGTTGGGCATCTGTTGGACAAATGAAAAAAGAAACAGGAAAGCAGGACAAGGGAGATGAGAGTATTGGTGAAAGTGTTATTCGTGGGATGGACTGTGGGATGTAAACTAAATAATGATAATGAGAGGATAAAAAGGTGGTAGCTGGTAGGCGGGGGGGGGGGGATGGCCAGCACATCACGGCAACTCTTCTCAAGATTCAACGTTCTTACCAATATACAGAATACAATTCAGAATACAATACAGAGGGGGGGTACCTGTCTGCATTTCTAACAAGTTCCCAGGTAATGCTGATAGTGCTGGTCTGAGGACCAGACTTTCAGTAACAAAATATTAGAAGTTCAAGTAAGATCAAAAGTAGTTTGAATCTGAGAGAGAGAGAGAGAGAGAGAGAGAGAGAGAGAGAGAGTTGAAGTTGGATCCCTGGAGCTGTAGTAACTAAATTTTGAATGATAATGAATGGGATTCCACAAAGACAACTCTGTACCGCTACTAAGAAGGCTCCCACTGATACTGTTCCTCTTTCACATCTTTACTAATTATCCCCAGTCACAAGAAGTTACCTGAGTGACTCTATCCTGGCTACCTGAACAAGTGCAACTGAAGGAGATGCCTTGTAGGTCCTGGCCAGCTAGATTGTAGTTCAGTAATAATAATAGTAATAATTCTCACTATTGCTAGGGACACAGAACAGGATAGAAGAATAGTTTTCGAAGGATAGCTCTACTGAAATTAGAACTTTAAGACAAACTTCCAACACATCACAGGAGCCCCAGTAGACTGGGTCAGCTAATCTGTAAGGTGATTAAAAAAGTTGGAGATTTTGGGCTTTAAACATATGTGAGTAATAAGGAGGGAATGGACACTGTTAGAACCTTTGGAAAGAAAGACCCTGCTCTGACATAAGAGAAACGCAAGTCTCAATGGCTCAACAGGAATAACCTGACCTCAGGGTCAGGTGATAGCAGGGTTCACAAAAATACATTCTTCTGTCCCTTTCTATGCACCTAACATTTCTCAAGAAATTGTAACTTGACTTTTAGTTCCTGAGTACATAGCTAAATATGTCCTCTTAGAGAAAGAGAGCAAATACTGAGTGGAATCACCACCAGGACTTTGTATTCAACAACAAGAAAGTAATTAAAATGATAAATTAGTCAGGCGTGGGGGCACACACCTGTAATCCCAGTACTTGGGAGGCTGAGACGGGAGGATCGCAAGTTTGAAGTCAGTCTCAGCAACTTGGTGAGGCTCTCAGCAACTTAGTGAGACCCTGTTTCCCCTGTTTCCAAATAAAAACTAAAATAGGGCTGGGGGTATAGCCCGGAGGTAGAAGGCCCCTGGGTTCCACCCCCAGTACCACAAAAAAAGAAAAATGATAAATGAAAACAGTATTTGTAACTCAAACTTAGGAGAAAAATTAAGGTTGGGTTAAAAGATTGGATTATTAAAGATCCACAGGATCTAATTTTATTGTTAAACTTTAATTGTACATGATGTTTGATTTTCTTTAAATCTTATCCCCTGTGAAGTCTCCTTGGAAAAGTAGTAGCTAAGTCAAGCAAATGTTTGTTTTGAAACATTGGGAAGGAAATAGCAAATGAGCAGGAAAAAAAAGGGTGACGACCACAACATCAAAACCTTACCTTCAGCCGGGCGTGGTGGCGCACGCTTGTAATCCCAGTACTTGGGAGGCTGAGACAGGAGGATCTGGGTTCACAGCCTGCCTCAGCTACTTAGCGAGGCCCTCCTCAACTTAGTGAGACCCTGTTTCAAATTAAAGAATAAGAAATAAGGCTGGGGGTGTAGCTGGGAGGTAGAATGCCCCTGGGTTCAATCCCCATTACTGTAAAAATAAATACCTTAGAAAATTAAAATCTCTGGACCACAAATAAGTCCCCTTACCTAGGCATGGGTAATAATAAGTGTATATAAGCATTAAGTCATCGTATGATGTTTCCTGGTAAAGTATGCAGGAAGTGACAAGCAGTGCTTTGTAAACTGCTCTTGTGAACTTGAAATCTGTAATGAGATGACAAATGACACAAGCAAAAGGGGATCGACTTGCTATTCAACCATTGCTGCATTGCACTAACCTGAGTAAATGAGAAGGACAGTCTCTTCCGGCACCATGACACCACAGCAAATACAGGAAGCAAGAGGTTTTCCCAGTGTTCCACAAATCACAAAACTAGGCAAAGGCCCATTCTGGGCTTACTCCTACACAACCTATACATTTTTGGACAGAAGTTACTATTAAATATAAACTAGACATTTATACTTCAAGAAGTATAAAAATACCTGAAACTGGCCACAGGTTGTTCTGGGGGAAACACCTGCAGCAGATGTACAAAAGGAGCTGATTGCCTGGATTCTTGCATTTAAAAATCTGACGCTCATAACTACTCAGTTCAATTTAGAAAGAAAAGCTTACCAGTATCATCACGTGAGTCCATTCTTTCGTGATGAATTAGAGAGCTTCACTTTTCACGAGGGCACATAGCACATTCTCAGTGCCGTGTCACTGTGAAATGACACCACTCCATTCCGGGGCATCCCCTCATCTAAGTTTCATATGACATTTTATGGGAGGAAATTTCCTTATTAAAGACATATTCTCACCTAAAAGGGAAAAACTTCAGGTTTGGTAAGTGTGGAAGTTTTGTGTCCATGAAGATAGAAGAAAAAACTTGCACGATGAAGGAAAAAAGCATCAATTCATTCTCCCTGTCTTTCTGCCTGACTGTGTGTGTGTGTGTGTCTCTCTCTCTTCCTTATATATATTATTCAAAATAAAGACTCTGTTTCTGGTTTTGTGAATTTTATTTTTAACCTGTTAATAAATTACCTGATTGCTTTAGCTCATCGTGTACTCAAAATAGGAATCATAAATTACAATGCCTGCAGGGTTACAGAGATAAAGCAGAGGAGTGAAGTCACTTCTGTCGAGGTTAGGAAAATATGCTCCGACTCGTAGAGCACGTGACCCATGGAAGGGTCTGAGTAGTTACTGACCTCTAGTCAGTTGGCACAGACAGAAAAGCAGGCGAGTGTTGCCAGATGTTACCCATTTTCAAGATAAACAGTAAATCTGAATTTTTATGGGCTGTCTCCTGGATTTTCAATTTGGCAACAATTCAAGCATTGTTTCAAAATGTATGGGGGCTTCTAATCAAGAGGGTTTAGCTAGTTCATAAGTTACCACCCCCTCTCTGTTCTAAACACTCAGCCATGGTTGGAAATACATGAAAAGATAAAAGCATTATGACATTAGCTGGGTACAAAATCAAGATAAATATCTCCACGAACCAGAAACAGAACCGAAAGCCAATGCAGTGAGCAAGAGATGAGTGGCTAGACCCAGGCACCCCGCCTACAACCCCAGCAGGATTGGACTTCTGTAAACATGTAGGAGGCTTAGGAAACAATCCGCTGCTGCTAGGAACTGGGGTTTATTAGGAAAGGTTGAACCTGAGCAAGTGGAAGAAAAAAGAAACAGTCACAAGACCAGGAGCTGAGCCAAAGACTACCTAGCTCCAGAAATATATATACACTGTCCCTAGATATGGATCAGGAACCCCCAAACAATATACAGACTTATAGATCTTGCATACCAAACTTGTAGGATAATGCCTTAATCATATAATTTTTTTAAATCCATCTGTTCAATTATTTATTCAACAACTATATTCTGAATAGCTACTATAAGCTAAGCAGTGTTCAAGGTGCTGGAGAAAGCTGAGGAGATAGAACAGAGTCTCTACCTTATTGGGTTGACTTTCAAGTTGAGGGGAGAGGGCTAGTGTGGGAAAATCACAAATTAAAAAGTGAATATATAGTATTTCAGAGGGCAAAACTTCTAGGAAGAAAAAAATAAACTACGAGTCAGGCATGATGGTGCTCACCTGTAATACCAGCTTTTCAGGAAGCTGAGACAGAAGGATTGCAAGTTTGAGGCTAACCTGAACAACTTAACAATACCATGTCTCAAAATAAAATAAGAAGGGCTGGGGATGTAGCTCAGTGGTAAAGCTCTGGTCTAGCATGTGTGAGGCTCTGGGTTCAATAACCAGGACCACAAAAATAAGTAAATAAGTGAAAAGCAAGAAGAAAGAAAAAACACCAAAGTGGAAGAAATGGTGCTCTCTTATAGAGTGTCAGAGAAGACCTAGTAAGAATGTGACATTTGGGAGGGAGCCAGCTATATAGATATGTGGGGGCCAAGTGTCCCAGGCAGATGGCACAGGAAGTTCTAAGGCTAGGTTCAAGGACCAGCAAGGAGACTAGTGTGACAGGAAAGAAGTGAGCAAGAAAAGTGGTGATGGCAAAAGGTGGAAACGTGGCAGGAGGAAAGATCACGTACAGCCTTCTAGGCCTGTTCCTTCTCCTTTTCTGTTTTCTTAATTAACAAATAAAATTGTATGTATCTATCATGTATAGCATAATGTTTTGAAGTAAATACACATTGTGGAATGGTTCAATATATCTAATTAAAAAATGCATTACCTCACATAGTGATCATTGTCATGCAAACACTTAATATCCACTCTCTTAGCAGTTTTTGAGAATATGATAATCACACCATTAGTTGTAATCACAATGTTGTACTGTAGATTTCTTGAATTTATTTGTCCTATCTAATCGTAATTTTATATTCTTTTTTATATTCTTTGACCAACCAACTTCCCCAGTCTTTGGTAACCATTCTACTCTCTATTTCTATTACATAGACTTTTTTGTAGTCTTTGGCTTTTCCCCCCAGTAAGGTGAGAGGAAAAGTTTCGAGGAAAGGAGAAACCAGATGTAGTTTTTATGTTGAAATGATCAGTATGGCAGGCTTAAGGAGAAAAGACTGGAGTGAAAGGTGAGGAGAATCAAGAAGTCAAATTAAAAACCTCTTCAAGTAGCTGAGACCAGAGTCGCTGAGGGCTGGGGCCAGGGTAAAATGGGCAATGAGGAGGAATCATTAGAATCCGAAGGTACATTGAAGATAGAAACAAGGATTGTCATTGGATCAGGTAACTCGTGTGAGAGAAGAGAGAAGGCAGAGATGATTCCAGACTTGTTTAGCCTTCATAGCTGGAAGAATGATAATGCCATTTACTGAGACTGGAAAGAATGTGGAAAGGTCAGATTTGAGCTTGGACGTTTGTTGAGAATCAGAGTTGAAAGTATGGGACATGCATATAGAAGATATCCAAGTTGAGATTTCTAATAGGAATCCCAAGGGAGAAGGTCCTGGCTATGGATGAAAATTAAAGAGCCTTTTTTATTTTTATTTTTTGCGGTACCAGGGATTGAACCCAGGGGCATTCTAGCTCCGAGCTCCACCTCAGCCCTATTTTTTTTTTTTATTCTTTATTTTGAAACAGGATCTCACTAAGTTGAGAAGGGCCTCACTAAGTAGCTGAGGTTGGCCACGAACCCAGATCCTCCTGTCTCAGCCTCCCAAGTACTGGGATTACAAGCGTGCGCCACCACGCCCGGCTGGAATAATGGAATTTAAATCCACAAGACTGGATGAGATTGGAAAAGAAGCATTTGTAGGCTTTGAATGGTCCAAGGAGCACACTCCAACTATGTAATTTGAGAAGAATTCAACAAAGGGTCTATTTACATCATATGGCAGAGTCTACAGTAAAGAATAAGGAATTGTGCACTACCCAACAGCAGGCAGCCTAAAGGGTCCATGGGAGGGGAGAGTTACTGGGAACACAGAGGAGGTGTTTCCCTGACCTATAGTCAATGGAGACAACCCAGCAGCAAGGGACCAGAGGGATAAATACTCTACTCCACTTTCCTTCCAACCTTCAACGAGGAAGCCAAAGGCAAGGGAAACGGTTGATAGAGTGTGCTCACATCACCTCTTACGGCATGAGTCATGCACCCAGTGACCCACCTCCTCCAGCCACCCCCTCCATCCCTCTGAATCTTGCTGCAGTAGGGACCATGCATCAAACCCATGAGCTTTTGGGGGAACTCTGTGGATTAAAAGCATAACAACCAGTAATAACCCATTGGATAATATAATAGAAAAAATATTCCAGGACTCTCTGATATCTAGGAATAACTCTAAGAAAAGAAACACAAACAGGAAATGAAGTGTTACAGAGAAGAAAGTAAAATAGTGGGACCATAGTACAGCATTTATAGGGGGAATTCAGAAAAAGAAATTTGGCCAGATTAATGACACTTGAATATGCACTCTGTAGAACATTTGTGAGCAGAAAAGTGGTAAACATAATATAATAATTAGGGAAATTTAATCTGAAACCAATTTAATGGAATCCATTAGTCCAAAGAGCCCAGAAAATGTGGTGGTATTATTCAGATGTAACCACCTACTCATGTGGATATTTTTATAATTAGACTATTCTCAATGAAGAGCAATGTACTGCCACAGGCCCAAACAAAAAGAAATGGGGGTGGAGAATTGCATTGCTTTTTTTTTTTTCCAGTGCTGGCGATTAAACTCGGGGCCTTGTGCATGCTAGGTAAGCACTCTACCACTGTGCTATATCACCAGTCCAGAAATCAGTATTTTAGATCTCTTTTTCCTGTACAGTAAAACTGAAAAAGCAGGAAACACTACTACAGTGCTGTTTGTTAGATAAACTTTCATACTTTCAATATGAGGTCAAATGACAGAATCTGAGTCATCCAGTGGCCTGAGTAATGACCAGGTCTTCTCTCTAATGACTAATTTTGGCAATGAGAAAAAAAGACTAAAAATATGCCTGTGAAAATGGGCAGAATGGCGTTATTTAAAAAATAAGACTTCTGGCCTGTTTCACCAAATTGTAATGAAACCATGGTAATAAGAGGCAGTAGCTCTGAAGGTTAAATGAAAAATTAAGCATATCTTGACATCAAATTCTGATTTTAGTGTGGCACTATCTAGGGTATCTAAGTCCCCCAATGGCTCTTTTTTTTTTTTTGCTAAACATAAATAAATGTTTTTAGGCCCTTATCTTTTCAAATTCTCTGTTATATTTTCATTCAGCAAATCTTCATTAGCCACCTGCTATATATCAGGCACTGTGCTAAGTCCAACAAATTCAGCACAGAACAAAGCAGATGTAGCTCCTGCCAGTTCAAGATTTACATTCCTGCCTGAAGTCCGCATTGTTATGAACTCCTCCCAGGCTTCCAGGACGCCTCCCTGCAGAACGTTTCCCTGCCTCCCTCATCCCTCTGTCTCCTTCACTGTCTACCTTTCTTTGCTTTTCTCCAAACTGTTGGTTGCCCCCAGTTCTCCACCCTCTTCTCTTCTTAGTGTTCTCACAGAGAAATTTCATTTGCTTCCATTTTTCTATTTCATTTATACCAAAATTACATATAACTATCTATGGATAGATATAAATTGCTATATCCCAAACGCTGTTCTAGCCATGTCAGAAACATTAACTCATGAAATCCTCATAACAACTATTTGAGATAAATACTATTATTTTCCCACTATCTAGATGAGGAAAACAAGTCAAAAACCAGTTAAGAAAATGGAAGAACTAGAGTTTGACCCAAAGCAGACCATGATCGAAACAACTATGCTAGGCACACTCCAAAGCCTTCAACTTCTCACCTAAATGCAGATGTCTTCCCAAGATAGACCATTAAATTGTAACTTTCTGCCAGGCATGGTGGCGCATGTTTGTAATCCCAGTACTTGGGAGGCTGAGACAGGAGGATCGCAGGTTCGTGGCCAGCCTCAGCTACTTAGTGAGGCCCTCCACAATTCAGTGAGACCCTGTTTCAAAATAAAGAATAAAAAAATAGGGCTGGGAGTGTAGCTCAGAGGTAGAATGCCCCTGGGCTCAATCCCCCATACCGCAATAAATAAATAAATAAATATAGTAACTTTCTATATTTAGTCTCATATTATGGAATGGCTACCAGATATTTGTGCCTGAACTTTCCAAGTACACCTCAAAATTAGTGTGCTTGTTATGATTTTAATTTTTCTGCCTCATCAAATTTCTTTTTTTTTTTTTTTTTT
>PVJS01065311.1:0-10014 GCA_004027185.1 Glis glis
TGATTCCTTCATTTCGTTCAGAGTTTCTTTCTGATTCTTCCTTAGAGCCTCAACTTCCTCCTTCATCTCCTCTATGCTTGCTTTGAGGCCTTTCATCATTCTGAAGATCAAAATTCGGAATTCTCCATCTTGCATTTCCTGCAGGTCAGAGTCAGTGATCTCACTTGTTGATGCATTGTGGATGTTTCCTGTTTCCTCATTGTTCTTCATTCTTGCATTTTCGGTGTTTTCAATTTTTTGTTTCTGTTGCCTCCGCATCATTTTCCTTTCTGTGTATGAGACCTCTTGATGGCTCCTGTAGTCCCTATTGGGTCAGTATGCTGCAGGCTGTGGATCCCTCTCGTCTGGTTGGCTGGGGCGTGGTAATGTGTGTGGAGGGGTACACAGGGTCTGGAGCTCAGGTGTTGTCATGTGAGGAGCACTTCGAGGCGCGGTGTTGGGTGCAGGTACTGTACACGGGTGATGGTGCTGGAAGGTGCCCTGTTTCTGAGGCACAGGTGCTGGGGGTTGCCTGGGCCCCTAGGGATGCACACATGTTCCGGGTCTCGGGCAATGTTGCCGGAGGGTGCTCGGGCTCTCATGCACTGTGCTGAGGATTTCAACGGGCCCGTGGGGGATGCAGGCTCCAGGTATCGAGTAGGGGTGCCTAAGGGTGCACAGGTTCTGTGGCATGGCACAGAGGATTGCGCGTGGGTCCCACGCGGGAGCGTGTGCTCCTAGATCTCAGGTGTTAGCGCAGGGGTGTGTCCTGACTCAGTGACAACCCGGAGAGTGGCTCAGGTCTTGGGTGGCAGCGCCAGAGGGTATCCAGGCTCTGAAGCGTAGCACAGAGGCTCCTGGCACAGGGTCCGCCGAGGTGGCACAGAGGCAGTCAGGGTTACGCCGAGGCCTGGAGCAGAGGCTACCAAGGTGAGGCCAAGGCTTGGGGCAGGCGCAGAGGCCGTCAAGGTGATGCTGAGGCTGCTGAGGTGAGGTGATGCTGAGGCTGTCGAGGCGGCGCAGAGGTGAGGCTGTCGAGGTGGCGCAGAGGCTGCTGGGGTGGCGCAGAGGCCTGCGGCAGGTGCAGAGTCTGCCTAGGTGACACAGTGTGGAGGGATCTGAGGCCTGGGGCAGGCGCAGAGGATGTCAAGGTGACGGGCAGGGACGCTGGGGTCTGGTACCTGGTGCAGGGGCCGCCGAGGTGGTGCAGAGTCTGCCGGAGTGGCGTGCTGGGATGCCGGGGGTCTGGTATCTGGCGCAGGGGCCGCCCAGGTGGCGCAGAGACTGCCGGGGTGGCACGTGCAGGGATGCCGGGGGTCTGGTACCTGGTGCACGGGGCCGCCCAGGTGGCCCAGCGACTGCTGGGGTGGCGCACTTGGGGATGCCGGGCATAATAGCAATTTTAAAACATAGATATGAGGAAAGAAGCAGGGAGGGTTTGGGAGTTCTCAACAAAGCAATTATACTTTGAGGATTGACACACAAAATATTTAATCACTGATTTATCAGAGGCACTGAACAGAACACATCCCATCACTAAGCAGTTGATGTGAATAGGTCAGAGCAGCCTGGCTGAATTATCAGGCCTGAAAACCTGAAGCACTGATAGCTGACAAGATACCAAGAGAGATGGTGGAGAAAAAGACAGGGCTCTGGTTGATGGCGAGCCTGTTACACACTGGCATGACAATGGCAGCAACAAAGTAGCTTTATGGAAGAAGAAACAAAGGATTCATTGTCTTTAACAATGGTGTCTGGTAAGTAGATAGGAATTAAAATAGTGTTGCTGTGTGTGTGTGTGTGTGTGTGTGTGTGTGGTACTTGGGACATTCTACCTCTGAGCTACACCCTCATCCCTATTTTTTTTTATCCTTTATTTTGAAACAGGTTCTCACTAAATTGTAGAGGGCTGAGGCTGGCTGCGAACCTTGATCCTCAGGTCTCAGCCTCCCAAGTATTGGGATTACATTCATGAGCCACCATGCCTGGCTAAAATAGCATTTTATAAAGCCGGGTGTGGTGGTGCACGCTTGTAATCCCAGTACTTTGGGAGGTGGAGACCAAAGGATCTGGGTTCGCGGCCAGCCTCAGCTCTCTCTCCCTCTCTCTCTCTCTCTGTCTCTCTCTCTACTTAGTGAGGCCCTCCACAACTTCGTTAGACCCGGTTTCAAAATAAAGTATAAAAAATAAATAGGGCCGGGGGTGTAGCGCGGAGGTAGAACGCCCCTGGGTTCAATCCCCGTTACCGCAAAAAAAAAAAATAGCGTTTTATATTACAGTATTATTGTTTTATTCTTTTCTTCCTCCTTTATTTATATCTGACAAATCCTTTTTTCAGTGGATTAAGAAAACAGAGAGATCAGAAAAGTTCAGAAGAAAAATTATGATGCCTCTTTTCCTCTTATTTTGTTCCTGTTTTCAGTTTTAAGCAGTTATTTTTATGCATCCTTGAAATAGCATGTGAATTGTATTATATAATTTCATATGACATATATAATATCTAATTATAAATGAATTTATACTTATATTTTGTATTATTAAATTATATATGTAAAAAAATTTATAGCCATATGTTCACCTCACCAATCACTAAAAGAACATGCCTAGTATTCTCGTTACTGGAATATCTATTTTTATTTTCTATACAGCTCTGTATTTCAACTATTCTTCTATTTGCATTTTTGATATATATTCTTCAGTTTATATTTGTGAAAAATATGATAATTAAAAGTATTATGTGTAAGAAATACATACTTTATCATCAAAAAATGCTCCTAAGGAGATTTTTAGTTTTATTTCTAAAGCCTTACATTGCTGACTTTTCCTTTATGATAATTAGGTCCTATTATTCTAATGATCCCATCATATCCAGAACTTAAAGCTTAAGACATTTATTTGCAAGCTGTAGAAATGTCTCAGCCCAAGGCAAACTTCTATTCATGTTACAACCTTTTAGCCTAAATTTTACTCACTGCCCCCTCCAAAATTGAAGTATATCTCTTTTTTACCCAAAGAAGCTCATAAATTACTTATTTTTTGTATTTTCTGGTTGTGAGAGCCAAAATAAATGTATATGACAGCTTTATATTGCAAAGTATTTACACCTTCATAGAAATTCTAGATTATTTTTACCTCTATCTCATATTCTTTTTAGCCTTTAAAAAAACATTTTATGGTCATATAAGTAATTAGTATTTTCCTAAGGTCAGAAAAGGAGAAATTTAAAATATTTATGTTTACTGCAGGATAGTACTTTTCTCTAAGTGTGGCAAATCCCACAACCTTTCTCTGATATTCCTGAACCTTCATTGCTCCATAATATTCACCACTGACTAGGGAATTGTGAGTTCTTCTGTAAGATTGTCTGTCGTCCTGAGAATGCTAGTCACCTGCACTGGAGTGGATGTTGTGCGTGGCTTTTCCCTTTCTTGAGACCTTGACTGCTCTGAGTTCTACACCACAAAGCTAGGCCATTTATTTGTTTTGGAGAGTCTGCATACTTGCATTTGACTGTGCTGGATTTATGTTAAATATGAAACTTCCTTTGCAGGTCATTTTCATATACTTTGCAAACTGGTCTTCCTGCTGGCACGTACTGTGATGTCATTTCTGGAGATAAAATTGATGGCTATTGCACAGGAGCTCAAGTCTATGTTTCCAGTGATGGCACTGCTCAGTTTTCCATTAGCAACACTGCAGAAGACCCATTTGTTGCAATTCATGTGGAAGCCAAATTATGAAATTCAAATTAAATACATATAGAGAGAGCAATAACCAAGTGTGCTTGTTTTCTTCCATTTATTCTCTTATAGTTCTTTAACTTTTAGTAAACGGTATAAGCAATTTTCTTGAAATAGTTAAACCAGCATTAAGAATCACACAAAACTATACAATTATAAGTTAGCTGTAGTCAAGATATTATTATGTTTTAGAAGACTTGATTTAACATTAGTCTTTGACAGAAGACTTTCTAAGATTTCAGAAAAACAACCTGACAATTAGTTGGGTTATAATTAACAACATTTATTCACTATGTATCTCTAATTTCTGCATAATTCCTGTGGAGTGTGTCTATCAGTTAGGGATAACTGGCTTAATGATAAGTCCCTTACATGTTAGCCCATTTGTTCGGTTTTCCCAATATTAAAGCACTTTTGCAATTAGTAAAGTTAAAGGAAGAAGAGATTTAATCATACAATTTACAATTTTCAATTATATTGAGCTGACAGGAATTCTCTATTTTCTTATAGTCTTTCCTCAAAATTTTGATGGTTTGACTTACCTGTTGTATGGCTCTTTGTTCTTTCTCTTAACTTCTCATGTGGATGTATGTTTAGGGATTTTGTAACAATAGTGTCTCTAGTTTTTCTTCCTAATTCTCTAGCTATTTATTCTCCTTCATCTTGACTTTTAATAAAGAATTTGTCATGACTCTCACATGGGTCTTATAAATCTGAATTGTTCTTTATGCTTAAATGCGAAAATGCAACCCATACACTGAAAACTCTTCCCCTATCAATGTATCTTTCCCCACTGTGAAACAGATCCACAGTGCATGGGTTAACACTTCAGTACAATGCATCTTGTACTGCAACTTCTACTATTTGCTTGAGTTTTATGATATTGATCATACAATCACACAGAAGTTTCACAAAGTAGGTTAGTTATGTACAGATAGGCAACAAGGACAATAACATTCTAGCATTCATGTGGAACCAGGTTCCCAAGGCTCAGGAAAGCAGCTTAGGGCAGATGGAGTCTTATCTGTTGTTTACAATTTCCTACAGAGCAGAAAGACCCCAAAAGAGGCCTTCATTCGATTTAATGGCCCAGGAGTCGCAGGATTCATTGGGATGAAGTGTGGAAGGACACCCTGTTCCTGGAGATTCAGAAATAAAGTTTGAGCTTGACTGACCATTCCTTCTTATCTGAGATATTGTATTCCCAACATATTCCACAGTGTCTGTCAATGTTCTTACTGCTGTAATCCAAGTAAACTGACCACACAATGTAGAGAAAGGAAGATTTATTTGCTCACAGTTTTTTGAGATTTCAGAGTTAAGTATATGTTAGTTTGGTTATGCGGAGCTCAGGGCATGGTGGTAGGAAGAAGTAGGGAGGAGAATGTGGGAAACTGTACTAAGTCTAAAAAAATGTTGCCTTAAGGATTTACAGCTTCTTACTTGCTTTGGCAGAAGACTGCCTTTCTTGAGGGAACTGAAGATGGTGATCTCGATGCCCCTTTGCTATCTAAGCCATTTCCTCCTCTTTTACTACACCTATTGTTGGCTTTGCTTAATTAAAGGTGGAAGACTGCCTCAAGGAGGTTGCTGGAGACAGCAGCCTCTGATGTTCTTGCAAAAACTTCCAGATAACAACTTATCTTCTAAAGCATTTCTAATCCAATGCTCTACTCCTTAGCCAGAGACAATTAATGATTTGATGACCCAGCCTTAATTCTGTAAACCTGTAATAAAAAGAAGAGCTGAGCTTTGTTGGGGGGGTTGGCTTTCTTGCCTTTCTCCCCTCTCACCTCTTCAAGACAAGGAATAAAATCTCAAGAGCATTTATTTCATTGCATCATCCCATGCCCTGTTGGTACAGAGCCCATCAAAAGAGAACAAGAACTCTGCTCTCACATCACAGAGGCCAGGGAAGCAAGAAAGAGCAAGCAAGCGGATTCAAGGACAAAGCACAGACTGCAATCACACTGCTATGGACCCTCCTTCTCCAGTCACATCCCACCCGCCTAAGTTACCCCCCACAACACTCAAGACTTAGTTATATCCACTACTAACATTAATACATGAGCCCTTCAGGAGTCATTCTACATCTAACCATAACACTCAATTATTGTTGAGAATTTCTAATATGATATAGAGAAGTGGGTTGGCCCCTGGCCACTCAGAAACTTTTCATGTATTTGCCCTTAGACTTTTCTTCTTTCCTCTTTTATGAGAAAGAAAATGCCTCATTCTATCCCTCCCTCTGTGTGAATGACCCCATACCACTATTATCTATTTGTTGTAGCCAGCTTCCTTCATCATTCTATTCAGGTCGTCAGTCTTCTCAGATTCCACATACTAAAAAAACTATGCTGGTGGCTCACTCCTATAATCCTAGACACTTGGGAAGTTTAGGAAGAGGGATCACAGGCTAGGTATATAGTCAAGGCTAGGTATATAGTCAAGTGATAAGTACTCAGAATGAGCCAGATTCTGTGTTCAATTTCCAGTATTATAAAAATTATATATACATACACATATAGCCACGAGTCACAGAAATCACTGAGATAAAGTGCGGAATGACATCCTGTTCCTGGAGGGTCAGAAATAGTTTGGGCTTTATTGACAATTCCTTCTTATCTGAGGATATTGTATCTCCAACACATTCCACAGTGTCTTGGTCAATAGTCTTACTGCTGTAATCCAAAACATCTGACCACACAACTTAGAGGAAGGAAAATTTATTTGCTCACAGTTTTGGACACACCACAGTTCAGTCTATGTCAGGTTGGGTCTGGCGGTAGGAAACAGAGAGAGAGAGAGAGAAAGCAAGAGGCCTAGGAAGCAAAGAACAAGCAAGCAAGGGAATTCAAGGACAAAGCACAGTCACCAAGACAACACCCACAGGGACCCACTCCCACCACACCCCAACTGCCTAGGTTAACACCCAGTAAATCCATTACAATGAATTTATCCACTGATTTGATTACAACCCTCATGGCTTAATTATATCAACTCTGAACATTAGTACCTGGGCTCTTCAATGGACAATTATGTCTGAGAGTAACACGTGGTTATTACCGAGAATTTATAGGATGAAAGAGAGAAGTGAGTTGGCCCATGACCACTCAGAAAAAATTCACATATCTTACCCTAGAATTTTTTTCATTCCTCTGTCATGAGGAATGTAGTGAGATCCTGTTTCAAAATAAAAAATAAAGTAGGAGTGGGATTGTAGCTTGTAGGTATAATGTCCCTGGGTTCAATTCCCCAATACCACAAAAAACAAACAAAATAAAAAATTACCTACTAATTGGAGGACAGGAATAAGATGTACATACCTATTCTAAAAGTTAAGTATAAGACTGTAGACCCAGTAATAAGTCCAAAGGAAGACCAATAACTAATATGGAAGACATTAAATTCTATACCTCAAAGTCTGGAAACTTTTCACACTACATCATGGTCCTCCAAGGTCTTGGTTAGCCACAACCCATGGTTTTACTGGTCACAGCTCACATGGCTCCTCTCTGAACCTGCACAATGATGCGGGTGTCTTCCCTGGGTGGGTGTTGCATGCTACTGGTCACTCTCCCTCTCTGGGGTCTCCACTTGAGTTCTACTCCCACAACTGCACCAGGCATCACTCCACCCGGGGCTCTAACTCTGGTCAATTTTTGCCTGGCTTCCCAGGCCTTTCTCTGAAATCATGGTGGAAGTTTCTATGACCCCATAGATCTTGCATTCAGAACAAGCATCATATGGATACAAATATCGGCCAATGTCATGGATTGTGCCCGGGCACAATTTAGCCAGAGTCGAGGAGTGTTTCTCAGGCTGAATGCAGAGAAACAAACCAAAGGAGGACGTAGGCAGGGAGCCTGTGTGACTGTCTTAGGCTCCTTCCTTGAAACAATTCTCTGTAGAAGTTGGAGGAAACAAATTAGGACTTCTAGGCCACAGGCTTCTGAGTGGAAAGGTAGACTCAAATATTGCCATTGAGATATCATTCCAATTTTCCTGATGCAAAGCACATGGCTTTTTATTCATGACAATCTCTTAGCAAAAATTTGGTTTCTCAACAGCACCCTCCTGACTGCATTCTTGTAGTCTTTCTCCTCCTTCCCTGGCCAGGCTTTGGGTTTTCCAAATCTGCCTACTCAGCTTCCTCTGTCCTGAGTGTCAGTGTAAATCTGGTTAAACACAGATAAGAATACCTATGCTGCAGCCTGTGTGCTTTGTTGTTTTGAAATATTCTCCTAATTTTTACCTTCTGTATAGTCTGTACATTTGAGGCTCCAGCAGGCTCAGCCTTGGGAATGGCTTCCATGGTGTAGAGGTGTGATGGAATTTTTTATCATGCATCATTTGAACCTTGTCTTTTGCTTCACATACCACTAGTTCCCACTCCTCAGCCATAAGAAATATGTTAAATAGGAACTTTCTGCCATCCCAGGTAAGTTGGTGTGTGGCAAAGATGGCAGTAAACAACTCAGTCGTTTTCCATATATCTTCTGCATGAAGTTTGATTTGAATTTTTCAAATTCTTCAAGTCAGAGGTTGAGAAAGGACTGTCAGTCCAGTAGTATTGCTCTGGTTGCCCATGTGTATTTTTGCCATGGCAGGGATTTCCTTGCCTCAGATATGTCTGCCCCTGCCAAATGGGATGCCCTGATGGTTCATAAGTGGTAAAAAAGTTCTCCTTTTTTTTTTTTTTGCAGTACCAGGGATTGAACGCAGCGGCGTTCTACCTCTGCTCTATGCCCCCGTCCCTATTTTTTATACTTTATTCTGAAACCGGGTCTCACGAAGTTGCGGAGGGCCTCACTAAGGAGACAGAGAGAGAGAGAGAGAAAGAGAGAGAGAGAGAGAGAGAGAGAGAGAGAGAGAGAGACAGGGAGAGAGAGAGAGAGAGAGCTGAGGCTGGCCACGAACCCGGATCCTCCAGTCTCCACCTCCCAAAGTACTGGGATTACAAGCGTGCGCCACCACGCCCGGCTACTTCTTGAGTTGTAATCTGGCAGTGTCAATGGCAGGACATCTTCTATCATCTCCTTCCCCTTTCAGCATGTTTTTCTGTGCCTGGATGAAAGGCTGGCACTGGTGCTTGGCCAATAGCACCAGATTAAAATAGGAATCTCAAGGGTTCATTATATTTACTTTTATTAAATTGTCCACAGCTTTCTCTCCCAGTGCTCTGCTATGCTAGCACACCAGAGGCTGTGCCTTTCTCTGCACCATCAATTTAGTTCCTGGCCATTCAGATTTCTTATTTGCACTGCATAAGTGCCTGCACATGCAGAATCTCTTCCCATTTGGAGAACTCCAACTTTAAGATCATGTAAGGATTCAGAGTACCATTTGCAGACACCTTTCCTTTTATAATATATCATAGCACCTTTTACCTTACTCTAACCAAATGGTGATGATATTGGAAAGAGAAGATTCAATAAAGTGTTTATGATGGAAACTAGTCAGTGGAAAGATGAAAAATGATGTATGAATGGGAAAGCTATGTAATGACAACATACATGTTTGACTAGAAAAGAGAATAAGAAAAAAGCTGAACCTAGTAGAAAATCTGGGGAGGTCATGGATTGTATGAGTTCATTTTCTGTTTCTATAAAAAAATACCTGAGGCTAGAAAATACATTTTTAAAATGAGGTTAGCCAGGTATAGTGGTGTGTGCCTCTAATTCCAGTAATGGGGAGGTTGAGACAGGAGGATCACAGGTTTGTGGCCAGCCTCAGCAATTTAGTGAGGCCCTCAGCAACTTACTGAGACCCTATCTCAAAAAAATAAAAAACTAAAATAGGGCTAGGGCTGTACCTCGGAGGTAAAATGCCCCTGGATTCAATCCCCAGTACCACACACAAAAAAGAGGGGGTTGTTGAGTCTCAGTTTGGGAGGCTGAGAGGCCACGCTTGGGTGGCCCACTTTGTTTTACCTCCAATGTGAGTCTCATGGTGAATGGCATCATGGAAGAAGCACAGAAGAGAGGGACCACAGGGTCACATAAGAAGTCAGGGAGGAATTCAGGGTCCAGGCTTGCTCTTTTATAACAACTCACTCTTTATGGCACTAACAAAGACTCATGAAACTTCCTCAACTCCTTAGGAGGACAGAACCCTCAATGATCTAATCACCTCCTCCTACCTCTCACATCACCACAATGGGGATCAAGACTCCAACCCATGAATCCCTGTGAGACAAACCACATCTAAACAAAAGCATGGAGTTTTAAAATTATGTATTCATTTATTTATTGTTCTACTGAGAACTGAACCCAGAACCTGGCACATGCTGAGT